>JAODAL010033468.1:0-45531 GCA_025379985.1 Phyllomedusa bahiana
TTCCCCCCCCAAAGGACTCCCGCTCACTGGAGTTTTTTTTTTTTTTGGACCATTCTCTGTAAACCCTAGAGATGGTTGTGCGTGAAAATCCCAGAGACCGCAGTTTTCTGAAATACTCAGACCAGCCCTTCTGGCACCAACAACCATGCCACGTTCAAAGGCACTCAAATCACCTTTCTTCCCCATACTGATGCTGGTTTGAACTGCAGGAGATTGTCTTGACCATGTCTACATGCCTAAATGCACTGAGTTGCCGCCATGTGATTGGCTGATTAGAAATTAAGTGTTAACGAGCAGTTGGACAGGTGTACCTAATAAAGTGGCCGGTGAGTGTATATATATGTGTATAGCTGACATTAGCAAAGACACAGGTTTAGGTGCAAAAACAAACACAAAGTTTACTGTCTCTTAGGCTATGTCTACACTGCAGTGGACAAAAAAGGACCTGAAAACGATTTACTAAAACTGTGTTTTCTGTCCACTGCCTGACATAAGCAGCTGAAAAAACGGCCATTTTTTACAAGCGTTTTTTGCTTCTCTTTAACCTGTTTTTTTAATGTATGCATAAATTAAGCCATTGGCTGTAACTCTGCCCTACAAAAGGGGATATAAAGCACATAATTGCATTTATATGTGATCTTGTAGTCGTTTTACGGATTTTGCCGGTAATAGTCATATCACGTTTGTCAGCAAAAATAAGTTTTTTTTAACGGATTTTGGCGCGAAGATATCCATTTTTACGAATTTTGGCACTAATAAAGTTCTCGCTTCTGACGCCAAAAATACGTTTTTTTTTTACATATTTTGCCGCAAGAATCCGTCTTTTATGAATTTTTGCGCTAAAAAACTTTTCTTAACATATTTTGCCGCTAATTAAGTCAAGAAAAGGATTTTAGCGTCAATCTGTAAATAAAAGGATTTTAGCACCAACATCTGTCAAAAAAACGTATTTTTTGCGTCAGAAGCGAGATAAGGTTTTTAGCACCAAAACCTGTACAGAAAAGTATTTAAGTGCCAAAATCCGTAAAAAAAAAAAAAAAAGATTCTTGCGCCAAAATCCGTAGAAAAACGTATTTTTTAAGTCGGAAGCGAGAACTTTATTAGCACCAAAATCTGTAAAGAAAAGTATTAGTGCCAATATCTGTAAAAAACAGATTCTTGCTCCAAAATCCGTAGAGAAACGTATTTATGGCTTCAGAAGCGAGAGAAATTTATTTGCACCAAAATATGTTAAGAAAAGGATTTTAGCACCAAAACACGCAAAAAAAGGATTCTGACGCTAACATCCATGAAAAACGTATTTTTAGCGAGAAATATATGAATTGCACAAAAATCGTTAGCGACCAACGCATGATCATTTTATTAACAATAGGTACAAAAAAGGACACATCAGCCACTTGTATGCAGGTTTGAGAAGGTATAACCTTTGTTACATCCACTATAGGTGGGACTTGGGTCTCCTGGGAGGGTTTTCATTGAAAAATTACGGCAAAAAACGCGCCAAAAGACATCCGGCGCTTTCCATAGACTCCTGTAGTAAATTTTCTGCCCTGCTCTGGCGTTTTTTAGAGCATGTTGCAAAATACGACGACCAGTAAAAAAAAGAAACACAGACACTTGGAGACCGCTTTCCATGTCCTCACTCCACAGAGACTTCCAGCGTTATCACGCAGTTCCACCCTGAGCAGTGTCAGCTGCCTTATATGCCTGGTAAGGCCCGAGCTGGAGTGTGGGAGCGACCTTCCCACGTGGCTCTCCGGCCGCTCCATAAAAAACCCGGACTACCACCATAAAAATGACTCAGCAACATAACATCGCTGGCAGAACTATAGGGTTTTTTACATCACCGAGGCCAGCCACCTTGGTGATGCATACATTCCGTCCATAACTTCACCCCTGGGCCTCTTTTATTGTTTTATACAATAAAAACTTTTTTTTGTTTTTAAAGCGCTTCAGCATAAGGGTATGTTCACCCGGCTTATTTTGGGACGCATTTCGCCATGTATCGAGAGCTTACTGCGCTCTAATACGAGCGAAATGCGCCCCAATCATTACAGTAATCCACAGTTCTCATAGAGAACTATGGATTACGCCTCCTCTCCCCGCTCGTACAATACGATCGTATTGTATGCGCAGGGAGATAACTGACATGTCATTTATTCACGGTGCTTGCGCCGTGAGTAATGACGGTCTGTGGACCAGCGGGCTGCCCCCCACCGCATCATGGGATTACGCGCCGCATTACGGGATCGGCGAGAGCTCCCGAACACCCGCCGTAATTATATATATATATGAATTAGTTATCGCCGTAATCATATCGACCCACAGAGTAAAACTAACTTGTCACGTATACTTTATGGTGAGCGCTGTAAAAAATAAAAACAAAAAACACTACTAGGATTGCAGTATTTTCTTCATCCTGCCTTCCAAAAAGTGGATTTAAAAGCTATCGTAAAGCCTTGTCCCACCAAAAATTATATCAATAAAAAAATCATCTCGTAAAAATCAAGCCCCTACGCATCTCCGTACACAGAAAAATAAAAACCCTGTGGCGATGCAAAAACGTGTATTGAATCAGTGTTTTTATTGTGTAAAAGCAGTGAAACATTAAAAAATATACAAATGGGGTATCTCTGTAATCGTATTGACCTGCTGAGTAAAGCTAACGTCATTTATACCACACAGTGACCGCTGTAAAAAATAAAAAACACTACCAGGATTGCTGTACTTTTTTCAAAATGCCCCATAAAAACCTTAATAAAAAGTGATCAAAGGGCCATTCCATGTCAAGTGAACCAATGATTTTTACCTCTATATTTTTAGTTCTTTTGAGATTATTTGGTAGAAGTGTCTCAGAGAATACAAAATGTGAAGAGAAAAAAATTCTAGAATTCTTTTTTTTTTTTTTTATTATTATTGATTTTCAAAGTTCGGAAAAAGCGTAAATTTTGGTGTTGCCTGCCTTTACATTTCTCCTCATAACTCAGGCTAGAAAAAAGATAGAGAAACAAAATAAACACAATTCTACTCAGAACTGTACAAGCTTTCACATGTACCTGCTATGCTCCTAGCTACATCTGTACCAAAATTCAAGTTGGGATCATGATGGGATCATATTTAAAAATATTTTTATCTCAGTGTCGATTTGAAAATCTGGAATTCAGTTCTCTTCAGCTTGTGGTCTAAAAGTGTGGGGTCTATATTTCCCAAATAATCCATGATTTTTAGATATTACTGTATTATTTATGTTACAGCTTAGAAGCAGGAGAGGACGGAAGAGAAAGCTTTGTTAGGGCTCAACCTAAGAATGAACAGAGGTAGACAGTGAATGCAGAGCAGATGACAGGCCAGCAGCTCTGTCAATCACGTGAAGTATCTTCCCATCGCAGAGTCAGGAAGTAAGGGTATGTTCACATGGCGTCTTGTGTCCGTGTGAACATCTGCTTTTGTGATGCGTGACTGGGTCCGTCTGAATGGAACCAGACCTGCATCTAACAATTAGCAGTGTGTTTAACACTGCCGGCAATGAGAAACACGTAGCGGCGTTCACAAGAGCGGTCGCCGATGCGTATTTGCATCGCGTCTTTCGAATGCGCTCCAAGAAATGACATATCAATGTGCCATGTGTACATACCCTAAGACACCGCTTCAGAGCTTTCAAGTCCTGACATGTTCACTCTTGAACAAACTGTAGTCTCTACACAGACATCAAGGGAGTCGATGTGCTGCAATGTTGGTGAGTGTGTTCAGCGCTGGTGGCTGGCTACTGTACTCTCCAAAGATTGTGAAAATGAAGAAGTAGAATTGACTTTTTTGCGTCCTTCTGGTCCAGTGCCATCCTTTGTGTATCCAAGAAAACCAGACATTTTAAAAGTTAACAAAAATCAGATATTAACTGAGGTGGAGCCGAACACCATGACAGGCCGTACGTACTCTACACAAAAGGAAATGGCCATTGCTAGTAAGCGATTATGGACAAGATTACATGTCGCCCACTAGAAGTGACAAATTAATGATAAAAGGCCAGATTAAAAACGTACTATTACTTGTTTGATTAGTTCATATTTTATAGAACGAGGATTTAACTGCTATACTATTCTTCTTAAACACTTCATAACTTACATGTTTAGTGATATAATAAAAAAAAAATATTACATGTATAAATAGGTGTTAAAAATATTGATTCTTTCAATCTTGTTTTTAACATATAATTAGGATTAGACTATTTAGAAAATCCCACTTGAGGATCTGATTTGGACATGACCTTTTTTCTTTTGGTTTGTTCAATTAATTCAGGTTGAAAATGCCGAGCAAGTTGTATTATGATGATTAAGATGTATTTATTCTGGCACTTACGGGATTTGTTTTTTGTGTTTCTTTATTGTTGCATATAGATGCTGAATTCAATAAGTTGTAATTTGAAAAGTAAAAAGCAAGAAACTCACACAAACAAAATCAGATAATTCAAAGCTTAACCCCTTAACGACCCTGGACGTATGAGTACGGCCCAGGGTCGCTAAGGGGCTTTGCAGGGGGATCGCAGAACGATCCCGCCACACAGCCGCCGGGTGTTAGCAACTAATCACAGCTAATAGCCGGAGGCTACAGCACGCGGGAGGGGGGGCGCCGCCGCCCGCTCATGCTGTTTAACCGTTTAGATGCCGCGGCAACGATGGCCATGGCATCTAAATGAATGAAAAACGGTGCCGCGCACCGTTCATCACCATGATCGGAGTCCCCGCAGCGTAACTGCAGGGATCCGATGCCTGGACATGGCAGTGGGAAGCCTTGTGAAGGCCTCCAGGCAGGAAGTGGGGAAACCGCCATCTTGGTATAGGCTAATGGATTGTCTATGCAGTGAAGAGGCACTGAAAAACTATAAGGAAAAAAATTAAAATATGTAAAAAAAAAAGGATAAAGGCAGCAAAGCTGGAGACAGAAAGACATATTGCCATATAAAGTAAAAGTAACCCCAAAATATTTTTTTATTATATAAATAGTAAAAAGATGCTGGCCCCTTGAAAAGAATTGAGGGAGAGACTGTAGAGGGCAACGAGAAAAAAGCAAACCTGCTAAACAATTTTTTCTCCACTGTATTTACCGAGGAGGATGACCTTCCTGTTGATGAGCATAGGGATGAGGTAAACTCCAACTTAAGTGTTGCTTGTTTAACCCAGGAAGAAGTTCAGCACCGCCTTAGGAAGCTTAAAATAGACACATCCCCAGGTCCTGATGGTATACACCCCCGTGTCCTAAGGGAGTTAAGTGATGTCATAGATAGACCCCTATTCTTAATATTTATGGACTGTCTAATAAGGGGGTATGTCCCAAAGGACTGGCACATAGTAAATGTGGTGCCAATATTCAAAAAGTGATCCTGGAAAATAAAGGCCGGTAAGCTTAACCTCTGTTGTTGGTGAAATGTTTGAAGATTTTCTTAGGGATGCTATCCTGGATTATCTCACAGAAAATAAATGTATAACGCCGTCCCAGCATGGGTTTATGAAGGATCGGTCCTGTCAAACTAATCTCATCAGCTTCTATCAGGAAGTTAGTTCTAGACTGGATCGGGGTGAGGCACTGGATGTCATATCTAGATTTTGCTAAAGCATTTGATACTGTTCCTCATAAAAGGTTGGTAAGTAAAATGAGAATGCTTGGACTGGGGGAAAATGTGGGTAAGCAACTGGCTCACTGATAGAAAACAAAGGGTGGTGATTAACGGTGCATACTCAGACTGGATCCCTGTTACGAGTGGGGTATCACAGGGCTCAGTATTGGTCCCTATCCTCTTTAACATTTTCATTAACCATCTTCCATAGGGGTTGCACAGTAGAATATCGATTTGCAGATGATACTAAGCTCTGTAAAGTAATCAACACAACGGAGGATAATGTGTTATTACACAGGGATCTGGATAAGTTGGAGGCCTGGGCAGAAAAGTGCCAGATGAGGTTTAACACAGATAAATGCAAGGTTATGCACATGGGGAGGAAAAATCCATTACATGACTACATGTTAAATTGAAAAACGCTTTGTAAAAGTGAAATGGAGAAGGACTTGGGAATCCTGGTGGACAGTAAACTTAACTGTAGCAGCCAGTGTCAGGCAGCAGCAGCCAAGGCTAATAGGATCATGGGTTGTATTAAAAGCGGCATAGATGCACATGATGGGAACATTATTCTCCCACTATACAAGTCACTGGTTAGACCACACATAATATTGTGTACAGTTTTGGGCACCAGTGCACAGGAAAGACATTGTAGAGCTTGAACAGGTACAAAGGCGGGCAACAAAAATAATAAAAGGACTGGGTGGACTGCAGTACCCAGAAAGATTAGCAAGATTAGGGTTATTTAGTTCAGAGAAAAGACGCCTTCGGGGGTACATAATAAATATGTTTAAATACATCAAAGGTCAATATAGCGATCTCTCTCAAGTTTTATTTATACCCAGGACTGTATCTAGAACATTTCTGGAGTGTAATAATATAACAAGTTATAGTGACTAGGATTCTGGAGAGGGGACGTTGATCCAGGATTTTTCTGATTGCCAGATTGGAGTCAGGAAGGAATTTTTTCCCTAACATGAGGACAATTGGCTTCTACCTCATTGGGGTTTTTTGCCTTCCTCTGGCTCAACACTTTAGCAACAATTTAGCAAAATAGGCTGAACTGGATGGACGTCTTGTCTTTTTTCAGTCTTACAAACTATGTAACGATGTAAATGATCGCGCCCCGTAGTGGTGAAGTGCCCTAGAGGGACTCAATGTTATT
This sequence comes from Phyllomedusa bahiana, assembly GCA_025379985.1. NCBI lineage: Eukaryota > Metazoa > Chordata > Amphibia > Anura > Hylidae > Phyllomedusa > Phyllomedusa bahiana. Next base: position 6,777 of record JAODAL010033468.1, read on the forward strand.
GTAAAGAAAAAAAAAATATTAAAAGTTCAAATCACCCCCCTTTCGCCATTTTACAAATAAAAAGAATAAAATAAAGTAACACATTTGGTATCGGCACGTCCAAAAAAGTCCGATCTATAAAAATATAACATAATTTATCCCGTACGCTGAACACTGTAGAAGAAACAAATTCCAAACGGCAAAATTACGTTTTTGGGTCATTTCACATCGCTTAAAAATTGGAATAAAAGTGATCAAAAAAGTTACATGCATTCCAAACTGCTAGCAATAAAAAGTACACCTCAGCCCGCAAGAAATGCCCCCTCACTGAAGTCCATAGGTGTTAGTACAAAAAAGTTATTGGTCGCACAAAATGTCGCTGCTGCACCAATTTAAAAAAATGTAAATGTTTGGAATTTTTTTATAGTACCAAAACATAACGGAAACCCTACATGTTTAGTATTGGCGGATGCGTATCAACCTGTAGAATACAGAAAACACATTATATTTACCGAAGATTGAATGCCTTAAAAGCAATACGCCCGCAAACATAGCGAAAGTGTGTTTTTTTTTCACAATTTGTCCCACTTGGAATTTTTTTTGGACATTCCCTAGTATTTTCTGTAGTACAGTGAATAACACCCTTGGAAAGTACATCTGGTCCCTCAAAATAAAAGCACTCATAGGTCTATGTAGGTGGAAAAATAAATTATGGCTCTGGGAAGGCGAGGAGGGAAAAACGAACGTGTCAACAACAAAAAAAGCAAGGTCATTAAGGGGATGATAAAAAAAGAAAAGTTTGATGTCCCAAATTGAATTCCTGTACAAATACAACCAAAAATATAATTAACGCACATGCATTTTTTCACAATTTTAAAACATACGTTTTTTCACAATTGCGCATCAAAATTTTGAATCTGATTTCTCCAAAACAAAATATAAAGAAACATATTCTTGTTCTGTTAAATCTTTTTATTAAGCATTCCAGAACATGCAATAAGTACATGAATCACACAAGTGAAATTCACAGAGATACAATGATCGTCATGATATCCAGTCCATTGACAGCCTACAATGCATTCCGAAATGCAATGCTTTTCTTATTTTTCCCCCTTACCCCCAACATATAACTGTTAAATGATTTTAGTAAGTAACACAAAGTAAAACATTTGTATATTATAGAATGTACTTTGTAAATAAGTATTGAGAACAAAAGGTTCAAAGATTGCGAGTATGTGCACTCTGCATTACCAATTTAAACAAACACAGGTTTAAACAAAATCCAAGCTGGGCCTTTGTTTTTGCGATCTCGTGTCTGTTCCGGAGAACCGGAACCATGCCTCTTCCCAACTGTCTAACCTATAGACCAGCTTTCTAAATGCACATAAACCTGCTCTATGTTAGACCAGGATTTTCTTAGTATTATATCGACTCAGGCTAAAAGCCGTATCTTTTCCCTCAACCCCTGTCTGCCGCCGTAAGGGAAAGGCCTAAGTCGCAAAAACAGGAAGATTACACGTATCTTCAGGCCCAGGCAAAAGTAAAACATACATCAATACAACCTACATCAATAAGTGCTCCGTTATTATTAAGAATTTGCGTAACACTGGATCCCATTCCTTCTCCGTAAAGTGTGGAATCAATGTCAAGACATAGCTCCGAGCACTTAAGTAAGGGAAAAAGGAGACCTCCACCTCAGGGAACCTGGCTCTTAGTTCTTCTAAGCACAAAATCCTATGTGTTTTAGTGTCTATTAGATCATAAACTGACAATATCCCACCTTTCTCCCACATGTCCGTGTATATTGATGTGTTCTGCAACCAGTCCACTGCCGGACGGATCAGCGCAGCCACATTGTATGCTCGAATATTCAGGAAGTTAATACCTCCATTGTCCCTGGGCTGCTGCAAAATTACCAGCGGGATCCGAGGCCTTTTGCCACCCCAAATGAAGCGGTGAAAAAGCATATTTATGCGTATCTCATCCTTGCGTCTGATATAAAGTGGAAGAGAGTGTAGGAGGTACAGTAATTTGGGAAACTCTATTAATTTGATAAGATACATAATCTTGTTCTGAGAAAAATGAAACCTCTCCCACCTATTTATCTTAATTCTAACCCGATTTATGATAAAAAAAAAACGTAAAGTCATACCAAGCCAAAATTCACGCTTTTTCAAAACTTTAGAAGTCTAAAAAATTAACTGATGAAGTAAAAAATTCAAAACTCTTTTTGGGGGGAATTAACTAAAGTTGTACTTCATAAAAACAAAAAAAATCTAAAGACGTCAGGTAAAAAAAAATATTCATATTTGGATCTCTTGATATGGAATGACCCCATAGCATCATATGAACCCCATAATGATACCAATAAAAACATCAACTCGTCCTGCAAAAAACAAGCCCTTACACAGCTCCATACACAGCAAAATAAAAAAAGCTATGGCTCTGACTGTGATTACATAAAAGCACAGTTTTTTCGAAACGCATTTCTGTTGTGTAAAAGTAAAAAAATATAAAAACCTATATAAAATTTATTTTCTTGTAATTGTACTGACCGCATGGTAAAATTATCATATCATTTATCCCGCACTGCGAATGCTGTAAAAATGAAGCCCAAAAAACAATGGTGGAAATGTGATTTCCCCCCCATTTTTATGGCCCAATGCTAAAAATAAAAACTATGGAACACCTGTGCACCCAAAATACACAATGCACCACTACATGAGATCCATGAGGGGTGTTGAATCCAAAATTAGATTTTCACAGCCTAAAGCTAATAAAAATTGGTGAAACACCTGTGGGGTCAATATACTCACTACACCCCTGGATATATTCCTTAAGGGGTGTAGTTTCCAATATGGGGTCTTTTTAGGGATGTTTATTTTAGTCCCTTAGAGTGCCTGCAAACCTGTAATGACGCCTAAAGAAAATTGTATTGAAAATGAGGCCCCAAAGTCCGTCGGCTGCTCCTCCTATTCTAAAGGCTTGTGGTTGAGCCAAATAGCGCATTAGGGCCACATAAGGGATATCTCTGAAAACTGCTAAATCTGGGTAATCAATATTAAGTTGCGTTTGCATGGTACATGGTTCATCCTGTGAAGAATGGGTAAAAATTGAAAATCTGCAAAACAAAGAAATGAAATTTTGAAATTTCAGCTGCACTTTGCTTTAATTTCTTTGAAACGCCTAATGGGTTAATAAACTTCCTACATGCTGTTTAGAACAGGGGTCCCCAACCGCTGGTCCGCGGACCGGCACCGGGCCATAGCACATCCTCAGCCGGTCCGCGGCCCAGGCTACACTTGATGTCGGCCGCCCGCTGACTTGAGTCCGGGCGCTTGGCATCTGCTCTTCGCGGCCATTGTAATCTGGCCACGCAGAGTTATAAGCAGCTGCGCATAGCGTGCGGCTGCATCACTATAGAGAAAGCAGGGACGGTTCATTACCGTCCCTGCTTTCCCTATTGGTGTAGATGCGGCGCTCACTGAGCTCTGCATCTACAGATCAGTGGCGCCAGGGGGATGATGCAGACGTGTCACACCACTCGGTCTAGTCGGGTCCTGGAGGCAGCAGGTCTGCAGGGAGCCGGGCAAGGTGAGTAACTTTCTACTTCCTTTTTTTTTTTTTTTAAAATACTAGCCTGACTGTCACGGGCATCCATCCATCCATTACTACAGGGCATCCATCCATCCATCCATTACTACAGGGCATCCATCCATCCATTACTACAGGGCATCCATCCATCCATTACTACAGGGCATCCATCCATTACTACAGGGCATCCATCCATTACTACAGGGCATCCATCCATCCATTACTACAGGGCATCCATCCATTACTACAGGGCATCCATCCATCCATCCATTACTACAGGGCATCCATCCATCCATCCATCCATCCATCCATCCATCCATCCATTACTACAGGTGGTAGTGGTAAACAAGTGAGAACATTGGAGCTGTGACAGGTGTGCAGCTATACAGTCTCATACACAGCAAATTGCAATGCACTGTGTGTTTTAACACCTTTCTATCATTTCAGGGCAAAAAGACTCATTTTAACAAAGTTGCTGCATTAATGCTCTATGGACTAATTGCCGAGGAAGTGTTAGTTTATGTGTACCATGTACAAAAGGACTTGTGCATTGAAAGCCCCATGTATCCACATTTCACTCTTTTGTGGGATATAAATGGTGACTGCATTGCTAAGACCACTTGTTTTACACATGACCAGCTTTTCTTGAGAATTGTAATGGTTTATGGTTGGTTGGCTTCCTTAATGCTAATGTGTCTAATATTTTGTTTTTTGTTTGCTTAGAACTGGGATGACTATGGCCACCATGCATTTATTCAGAATCATATATCTAATCTTTTGGAGTTGCTTCTGGATCCTGACCAGCTCACTAAATCTTCTCATTCCAGTCACTTCAGTCTTCTATCTCTAGAAGCTGCTCAGGCTCTTAGCTTTCTTCTTGAAGGAACAGTGGACAAAAACAGAACCGTGCAGTCTTTTATTGATTTAGCCTTGTGGCACCCATTGCAAACTGTAAGCGGGTTTTCAAAGACAAGTGAAACCTTCTCCCTTAAAAAGTTGCAGGCCTGGATTAAGGAATGTTTTGTGGTGAATCCATTTGGAATGTCTGCATGTATTAAGTCTGGAAGAAAACTGGCATGGGCACAACAAAGTAAGAAAATATTATTGCTTCTTCTTTTTCATAGTTGAGGGACTGCGGACATCATTTTATCTTTTCGTATTATTGTACTATCTGTTAAAGGGAACCTGTCACATAGATTATGCCCCCTTGCTGAGGGCAGAACAAGCTAGTGTCAGACATGCACTGTGCCCCTTATTCTGTAAGGTGCTTTAGTTTTCATGTATTTAATGCTCAAATCTGCAGTTTTCAGCCAGAAGAGTCATTCGAAGAGTCAGTCATTTTTTTTCAAACCCCGCCCATCGGAGGCTAGCCCCGCCCACCTCAACCGATAAACCTATTACTTTGAATAGGTAGAAACGTGAATAGCCTTTGGTGGGCAGGGCTAACACCTACTCATGAATAAGATTTGAGGGGTAAATGCTCTAAAACTGCTGCATCTTACAGAATTAGACACACAGCGCTGGAAACAGCAGGTCTGACACTAGCTTGTGCTACCCTCAGCAAGTGGGGTATAACCTATGTGACAGGTTCCCTTTAAGCATTAAAACTCCTAATACAGTCCTCAAATACATTGAGATTATCTTAAGTGAATTTAAACAAGGTCTTAAAGGGGCTCTCTGGCAGAAAGAGATTAATATGAAATGGGCCAGACTGGGTGAAAAAACCCAAAAAAGTTATGGTTACCTACCTTCCACCCCCCTCCTCCCTTTCCCCAACTCTGTTTCTATTACATAGACAGGGTGTGATAGATCACAGCAATAACAATATACTGCAGTTTATAGTATTTGGAGATTACAAATTTTGGGTAGTGACTATCAAAATGCAGCACAAGTATTCTTTTTTTTTTTTCCTTTAATCTTCTTAAGTTTTTATATATTTTTTTTTTCATGCAGTTGACGGCTCAAACAGAAAAGCAAAAATTGTTTGCAACGTTTATAAAGTACCACGTGGTAATCATATGGTTCTTATGAGTTATATACACAGACAAACATTGGCTAAAAGCTCAGAGACTTTGGTGGGAGCACATGTTAAAATCACTCACTGCAATGAGTCTTTTATTTATCTACTATCTCCATTAAGGTAAGTACATGCTTTGCTTAAAATAGGTGAAATATTTTTACAATTAAAGGGCTTTTCCATATAATTATGTTATGGCATATCCACAGGATTCTATTCTATAAAAGTCTGATAGGTGAGAGAACTTTTTTTCTCCACATTGACATAACCATATTAGGGTTTGGTTTTGCCATGGCAACCAGTTGGCATCTCACAATTGCATGATATGGGTAGGAGCATCCTCTCCTGTATAACGGCTTAAATGCTGTGGTTGCCTTTACCGTGACATGTAATTGGTTAGACCGCCACTGTCAAAATTATCTCTGATCCCCGCTGCTGGTGTTAACGAACAGCTGGCTCCTGCTGTTTGAGTCCACTTAGCATTTGAGCCTACTCTGTGCTCACTGTCGGATGTGAAGTAGATGTAAATTACATGTCAGAAATGGGTTGAAAGGATTCTTCACTTTGAACATTTCATACCTTACAGAAAGATCCCAGACGATAATTTGACTATAAAATGTCCCCCTTGTCAAGTTAAGGGTTAAAGCTCCTGTCCAACACAAGATACAATTTCAAGGACTCTCGCCTTCGCTTCAGGACCTTGAAATTATAACAAAACTTTGCTGTGTATCTTATGGACTTTTGAAACTGTAATGGAACTCAGCCGTGTATCTTATTTTTAACAATGCACTGTAAGCTGAAAAAGTATGTGCTCCGGCTAACTGCGCATGTCAGTCATGTCATTATTACCAAGGCTATATAAGTATACTGCTGTAGTAATAAACGGGGTTCTTTTGGTTAAGCGCACACCTGGTCTTGTGTGGCTACTGACTTATCGTATCTATATCTGATAGAGGTGGTAGCAGGCCCAGGCGTCCGGGGCCTGGAGCCATAACAATTGGGTTTCACTCAGCAACTAGAGAATTTCCAAAAGGAGGAACTTAACACCCTGCTGGGACTTCAAGCAATCATCTGTAATCTGTGGTAAATCCTGGCAGTAAGTGATCAGTTTTTCTGTCGCTCTACCACAGGTGAAATTAACCATTACATAATGTCTATTCAAATCACTGGGTTGTCTGTGCAGTGCAGGACGGGTCAGGTCCTTCAGTTTAATAGACACTTGTTAAATGCTTTCTTCTCTGGCAATGTGATCAGAGTCAAGCCTTCTCTCTTAACTCTGTTTCCTAATGAGTTGCAAGTTTTCTAAACCAGAAAAACCCTTTCATTTACTAAATGTTAATATAAATATTAATATTTTTCACTCTGCTCTTTGTCGTTACAGTATATATAGGTGCATCTCAGTCAATTAGAATTTCATTGAAAAGTTCATTTATGTCTGTAATTCAAGTCGATTAGAGAAACCCATATCATGTATAGGCTCATTGCACACGCAGTGATATATATTTCAGGCGTTTATTTCTTTTAATGTGCATGATTATTGCTTACAGCTAATGAAAATCCAAGATTCAGTATAGCAGAAATTAGAATAATGCAAAAAGGTCAATATTGTTGACTCATGATGTACCACTATAACTAATCAACCCAAAACCTAAGCCTTTAAATGGTCCCTCAGTCTGGTTCGATAGGCTACGCAATCATGGATAATACTGCTGACTCTAGTTGTCCCGAAGAGTCATTGACACCTTCCATAATGAGGACAAGCCACTAAAGATCATTGCTAAAGAAGCTGACTGTTAAGAGTGCTGTATCAAAGCTTCTTACTGCGAAGTTATGTGAAAGGAAAATGTGCACAAGCAGCAAGGATGACCACAGCCTTGAAAGGATTGTCAAGAAAAGGCCAATTGGACTGTGGCTGGAGTCAGTGCTTCCACCACACACAGGTTAATCCGGACATGAAGCGTCTTTCCTGGGCTAAAGACAAAAAGGACTGGGCTGTTGCTCAGTTTCCAAAGTCCTGTTTTCAGATTAAAATAAATTTTACATTTTATTTGGAAATCAAAGTCCTAAGTTTGTAGGAAGTGTGGAAAGGCCATAATCCAAGTTGCTTGAGGTCCAGTATGAAGTTTCCCTAGTCAATGATGGTTTGGGGGAGCTTCATCTGTGGTGTTGTTCCTATTCAAGTTCAGTCCCAGCCGTCTCCCCAAAAACTTGAGAACGCTTTATGCTTTCCTCTGTTGACTAGCTTTTTGGGGGTGCTGATTTTATTTTCCAGCAGGACCTGCCACCTGCCCACACTGAAAAAGTACCCATATCTGGCTTAAAAACCCAGGGGTCATGTTTTGTTTGCCAAAACAAACTTATCTCCCTAAACCCCTAGAGAATTAGAGAGACACCAGACCCAACAATCCCGCTGAGCTAAGAGCCCCAACATGGAACCGGGTTTCCCATAACCTCAGTGATCGCCTCTGTGCTACCCCCCAAAAATGCATAATTCTGCAAAAGGACCCCGACAAAGTATGAGTCAAATGTAAGACCTTTCCCCAGGGCCAAACTTTTCTGCATTCCAATTCTTTTTTTTTCTTTTGGTTTTACATTCTTTATTTTAAATCCCGGAAAATTTTGTTTTTTTTTTAAAGGGGTTGTTCGCTACAATGATTGGGTTTTAATTAAAAGATTTTAAAAAAAACAAGCAGTTTTGCAATTATTTTCTTTTCAAATGTCCTATGATTTTGAGCTAGCCCTGTTATATTACTACATCAGTTCTCAAATCTCTAAGTCCCGACCTGTTGTCCTTATCTTACGGCTGTCAGGTTAAATGACTCATCACTTTTAAAGACGGGTCGGGCAGAGGCCCCCCCGGCACAGTGCTTCTGTGTGAGGGAGGAGGGGGAGGGGGGGGGGGGCTCTGGGTCTGTGTCCGAGTCCGGTTTTTAACCCTGTGTGTCCCTGCTTCCCCTGCTCCTACCAGTAGGTGACAGCAGTGACCCTTCTGTTATATAATCATGAAATTGTTTTTGGGCTGTGAAATACTAATACTTTCAGAAAAGGGGGGGGTGAATACTTTTGTTCTCTGTTTTTTGAGACTTCTGAGTTAGTAACCTGCCTGTTTTTCGGAGTGTGGAACTTGTAAGCTAAGGGGATTTAAAGGGAAAAATGCATCCCCTTGCTTATTTAAAAACCCTTTCACACTCAAAAATCAGCCCTTCCTGCAACAGATTGGAGGCCCCACCCGGGTGAACTCTGAGAGCAAACCCTCCCCCCCTGTTGAGTTTCTAGTGCCTGGTGCTGATGGGAGGGGGGGGGGGGGCAGAACAGACAGACCAGAAGCACGCCCCTCGTTCAACTTACCCGGGACACTGACGGCTGAAAGTCGTAATGAGACAACTCCTTTAACTGTAAGTCATAATCTTTCACATTAAAAGAAATAGACACCTGAAATATATCACTCTGTGTGTAATTAATTTATACAATATATGGGTTTCTCTATTTGATGATATTCTAATTTGAAACGCACTCATATGAGTTCTGTGCATTCTCTTTTTATGTAACTGGTTTGTTTCCTTGCATACAACATATATTAAGCACCTATTGATCTGTTTAGTTCAGTTTCCGTCAGCAGGTTATACTTTTGCCAATCTTTTATTTCTAGGTGTGTCACCGTTGAAAAATGTAGAAATAGCACAATTATCCTGGGACCAGTACAAAATGTTCTTCATGTTCAGATGTGCGACCATGTAAAAGTAATCAGTGTTTGTCAGCGCCTGTCACTTCTGTCTACCACATGCTGTACTTTCAATATACTTACTCCTACAAGGCCCCTTTTATTTTCTGGCAATCAGTGTGTTGTATTTGCCCCCTTTCACACTTATTATTCAATGTTAGAAGATCATATGGGACAGACCGGTTTAGCCACTTTGCCCAATTATTGGGACCGACCTCAGCTGCTATCAACAGAGAATGACAGTCAGGTGTGGAAGCTCATGTCACCTCGAGATTTTTATTCACTTGTTATTCCATTTGAAATGGAAGGAGACACGACTGAGATTCCCGGAGCTCTTCCACCTGTGTTCCAGAAATCAATGGATCAAAGACAGCAGAAAGTACAGATGTGGCAGAAAGCTGTTAAGGATGCAAAATTAACTAGGTATGTAAGTTTTAATGAAGAAAAATTAAAACGAGGACCTGCATAGTAATATTATTTTAATGATGTAATAGTGCAATCTATGTTAATGTTGTGACTGAAATAACTTTACCCACAATGAGTGTGTGGAAAGTGTTTGATGGTAGTCCAATGAGCTGAATACAGAGAGAATAAGTTCCGTTTAAAGTTTTTATCAGATGCTATTAGCCAATCCCGAGCCTCATTACTAAGCATAAGGTGCTTGTTCGTTACAGATTACTTGGAGGATAAACACCGGGGCTGAGCTGTATGAAAGTTGCTGCATCCGTTTTCTGGCTTAGTTTATGACCGAAATAATGTTGTGCACCATGTAATCCTGTGCATAAAATAAATTACTCCATACAACGGACTACCTTAGGCTGTAGCTGTTAGGGTATGTCCAGGCGTTTTCAATCTGAAACGCATGCATTAAAACACTCAAGGAATATGCAAAGTGAGGTACACAAAGCAAGCCTGAGAATCAATTATATTGAGAAGGATTTCAGTAGCCTCTCCATGATTAGTTGTATAGACGGGTCCTCAATACGGCCCACGAGGACTTTTATCCGCCCCACAGTCCACAAGGACCTGTAGCATCTTTGCCTAAGCGGCCTTGCTGTGCGCTGACTCACGATGCCTCTCGTACCCCCATCACCGACCGGCACGCAGTTACTATGGGAGCGTTGCGGCCGGAGCGTGAGGGACGTGATAGCTCTCCGCCCCGCAGAGTACTCAGGTGAGCCACATCCTTCCAGCGGCTCACCTGAGTATAGCACAGGCGGCATGATTGCCATATCGCTGCGGCGCGGCCTGGTGATGTCACATTGCCTGTGAAGAAGGCACAGCGACCGCGTCAGGGAGCGAGGTAAGGTGAGTTCCGTTAGTTTTTTATTTTTAATTATCTCTATACCTGCTGGAGGCCCTATAATCTACCTAATGATGTGCAGGGGGGGGGGGGCAGCTATAAATTTGCAGGGGGGGGGCAGCTATAAGTCTGCAGGGGGGGGCAGCTATAAGTCTGCAGGGGGGAGTAAAAGTCTGCAGGGGGGCAGCTATAAGTCTGCAGGGGGGGGGCAAGCTATAAGTCTGCAGGGGGGCAGCTATAAATCGCAGGGGGAGCAGCTATAAGTCTGCAGGGGGAGGCAGCTATAATGCAGGGAGGCAGCTTAAGTCTGCAGGGGGAGGCAGCTATAAGTCTGCAGGGGGAGGCAGCATAAGTCTGCAGGGGAGGCTATAATCTACCTATCCAGGTGCGGGGGAACATAGAGGCTAACTATATATGTGCTATGGAACCTGTAAACTATCTATATACCTGCTGGGGACCTATATACCCGCTCGGGGACATATAACCTGCCTAAATGGCTATCAGAAGACAGCGATGCATAAATATTGTTTTATTTATACAATAAAAACTTTCTTATTTTAAAAAAGCGCTTCAACGTGAAAAACTATATAAATTGGGTATCGCCGTAATCGTATCGACCCACAAAGTAAAACTTTTTTTTAAAACTATATTCCGGCCCTCCAATGGTCTGAGGGACCGTTAACTGGCCCCGTTTAAAAAGTTTGAGGACCCCTGTACTAGATGGTACAACTCCTAGAAATGCAGTCTTCTGCACAATAGAGCAGGATTGTGAATAGTCCAGCAAGCCAGGAGACTTCGGTAATCACACCACCTCTCAGCACTGAGAGGTTCATGGCAGCAGCTAAAACGTATCCAAGCATGTACCCACAGTGTGATACGTGTTTGGATGCGTTTTCTGTGCAGCAGATACATACCGTATAGTTCTAAATAGGGTGTCTGCTGCGTAAAACGGATCAAGAATTGACATGTCACTTCTTTGAACGGATTCAAAAGACCCGTAAAAAAGACGCATGTAAAATACGCATCGTCTGACAGATGATGCGTGTTTTACATTGCTTTCAATGTAAATCACACTGAGCATTTTTAAATACGTTTTGGGGTACGTTTTGGTATTCAAAAATGCTGTGTGAACATCCCCTTAGACAGTGGACGTGTCTATGCCAATAGATATATGTCACAACTATGTACCTTACATGCCTAAAAGTGTTAATGTGTCATTAGCCTGTCATAGCTTAGACTAAATTTGTCACAACATAGGACACTTTTTGGCGCACGGTTTGTCTTACAACATGACAAATTTATAGAGTGCTGTGAGACACTTACACTGGATAGGACAGTTTAGACGATGACACTTTATAGATCTGCCCAAAAATTAATTGATTTAATATTTTACTTTACTTTTTTAATGTACTATTTTACTTTAATAACTTAATTACTTAATCTTTTACCACTCACACATACCAGCGAGTAAGCATAAAGTATATGAAAAGTTAGTGACCATTTAAATAATTGGCAAACAAAGCACATAGAATGGGGGTAGTAGCTGATTTAAATGGTGAAGAGGAGATTTTTAATTTTCGTTTTTTTCCTCCCAGCATTCTGAGAGCCATAACCTTATTTTTCTGTCTACATAGCTGTATTAGACATTGTGTTTTGTGGGACAAGATGTACTTTCTACCAATGTCATTCACCATTCCATAGAATGTACTGGAAAACCCCCACAAATTCTATTTGGGGGAGGGGTGGGGGGCATGAAAGAAAATCACAATTGTCATTTTTGTGGTAAGATTTGCAGTTATGAAGTTTTGTTATGTTCTAATACTGAATTTATTTTTTTTTCAGTCTGTGGACCCGAGGAAGGGCTCATTTTTGTGGACTGAAGAGTTTTTATTGCTACTGTTTTGGCATGCATGCATCTTTTTGATCACTTTAGTTTTTGCGGACCTGAAATTACCAACTTAATTTTTTGACGTTTGGAAAAAATTTTCCTACGGTTTTTAGCATACAGGGTGAATGATCTATTTTTATCGGACTTTTACAGACTCTGCAGTACCAATTATGTGTAACTTTTTATTTATTCGATAAATGACAAAGGGGGGGTGTTTTTAAACTTTTTACATTTTTCTTATACTGTTAAAACTTTTATATTTTTTTCACTTGTATTTGTAGTCCCCCTAGGGTACTTGACCAATAGCGGGTCGTGTTCGCTTGTACACTGTTCTACATTATTTATTAAATGCATTAGGGTGTACCAAGATGGCTCAGTGATATGGCGGCTTTCGAAGCCTTAATTAGGCTTCCGGCTACCGTAGCAACCACTCGACATCAGTCTCGTTGCTGATGTGCCAATTGGGGAGAGGAACAATGTGCAGCAGTGGCAGCGCCTAAAGGAGCCGGTTTTGATTCTTGTTAGCGACGAGTGTCAGCTGTGTCTAACCAGCCAGCACTCATCGCACATGGAGCGGACTCAGCCACTGCTGTGTAATTGGAAGGAAGTGGGGAAAAAGAGGTAAATAGTGCCTAAGCGCACACGTTAACACCTTTTGCGCTACAGGTATTTTTTTTTAAATTGCTGCATTTGTCTTTTTTTTGCCCCCACCTTTCAAGACCCATAACCTTTTTATATTTCTTTCTATACAACTGTAGATTTGTAACATTTGTGGGGTGTAATATAGCAAAAAAACCTAGCATTCCACCATTTTTTTTGGTGCACCTCACTCTTGTATAAAATCTTAGATGCTGTCCCAAGTTGGTTTTATCTCGTGTACTAGCTGATAACTGATAGTCAGTAATGGCTTTTATGCAGTTGGTAGGGTTATACCGTATTGTGTATGGTGGGGGAAAAATGCAGACAATACAGTGATTTATTGGTTTTCCCCAATTTGCAGCTAAAAAAAAAATGCCTAATACAATAAAACTGTCTCCTCAATATCATTGGTGGAAACAGCACCTTGGCTGGATGACCTAAACTTGCTATATCCCTCCTACTTACGCCAGGTTACTCAGCTTTAATCTAGTGCCCGTAGAAGGCAGACTCTGCTCCACGGGTCTGCTGCATTCCCATCTCGAATGTGGCAGCAGTGCGAGATTACGCTGACAAGCGGATTGAGGGTTTGTGCAAATCCACTTTTGAAGCTTCTGGGACAGCCCTGTAGCATAACTTTGCTTCTTCCTGAGACAGCAAGGCCTGCACGGCCTGGGCCAAACATCTGCAGTAGGAGCTATCTGGTTCTTCTACAGAAGAGCTATTGGTACTCACACCCCAGCTCATGTATGCCACTAAGTTTCCTTGTAAGGCTTCACTTGAATTGGCTGGTCTGGCTGCTAGAGCAGCTGCTAATGCAGTGGCCGTCTGGTACGCTTTGTTTTTAAAGTTTTGGTCGGCTGATGCAGCCTCCAAAAAGATGCTTGCTGCTCTTCCCTTTTCCGGTAGACGACTTCTTGGAAAGCGTCTGGATGAGAGAATCTCCAAGGCTACAGGTGGTCGCATTTGACTCTTCCCTCAAAATTGCCATGTGCAGCAGTTGTCATTAGGGCTGTGGAGTCGGCAAGCCAAAGACCCGACTCCGATTCCTCAATTTCCCAAACCTCCCGTCTCCGACTCCTGACTCCATCATACATGGCGCATGTTTAAGTGATAACTTTACTGTAGTAAAATGGTACAATATGATACGATAATCAAGCTATTTAGGTAGAACAGACACTGACAAGCAAAAGGGTAACAATGTTTTGATCTTTTGAATACTTAGTTACATAGTTTGTAAGGCTGAAAAAAGACAAGACGTCCATACAGATCAGCCTATTTTGCTAAAGTGTTGATCCAGAGGAAGGCAAAAAAAAACCAATGAGGTAGAAGCCAATTGTCCTCATTTTAGGGAAAAAAAAATCCTTCCTGCCTCCAATCTGGCAATCAGAATAAATCCCTGGATCAACGCCCCCTCTCCAGAATCCTAATCACTCTAACTTGTTATATTATTACACTCTATACCCTTTTTGAACTCTGATATTGAATTCACTATGACAAGTTTCTCTGACAGAGAGTTCCACAGTCTCACTGCTCTAACAGTAAAGAATCCCTTTCTACAGTATGTTTATGTAGAAACTTTCGTTCCTCAAGACATAGAGGATGCCCCCTTGTTCTAGATACAGTCCTGCATATAAATAAATCATGAGAGAGATATCTATATTGACCTTTGATGTATTTAAACATATTTATCATGTCTCCTCAAAGCCGTTTTTTCTCTAAACTAAACCCCAATCTTGCTAATCTTTCTGGGTATTGCAGTCCACCCAGTCCTTTTATTATTTTTGTTGCTTGCCTTTGTACCTGTTCATGCTCTACAAGGTCTTTAATGTGCACTGGTGCCCATAACTACACAATATTCCATATGTGGTCTAACCAGTGACTGATATAATGGGAGAATAATGTTCTCATGTGCATCTATGCCCCTTTTAATACACCCCATGATCCTGTTTGCCGTGGCAGCTGCTGCCTGACACTGGGTGCTACAATTAAGTTTACTGTCCACCAGGATTCCCAAGTCCTTCTCCATGTCACTTTTACCCAGCGTTTTTTAATTTAACATGTAGTCATGTAATGGATTTTTCCTCCCCATGTGCATAACCTTGCATTTATCAGTGTTAAACCTCATCTGCCACTTCTCTGCCCAGGCCTCCAACTTATCCAGATCCCTTTGTTTTTTTGTTTTTTTAAACCAAAATTAAGTTTTATTAAGAGAGATGCAGGAAAAACATCATCGGTACAAAAGAGCAGCACATATAAAAACAGATGCAAATTAAAATTTCGTTATTCAATTATGTCTTCTTACTGGAATTACAAGAAAGAGTTGGTGCAAAGACTTTGTAGAATATAAGACAATCACAATTTTTCTAGCATATAATTGTAGTAGGATAACAAGAAAAACTTAACTGAAGTAACAACCAGCCTTAACAATAAAACACAATTCTAAACTAAGAACTTTGTGCGTGTGTGTCTGTCATCTTCCCTGTGGGGAAATCATACACTATCATAGAAGGCGTATATAAGCTGTAGGATGTACAAATTGACGAAATGGAGGTCATAGTGGCTGAGCAGGCACGCAACCCTGGGCCACCAACAGATCCCTGCTAAGTATCTCTAAGTTACATATGGAATGACCAAGGCCGTATGAGTGGCGTCAATCCAGTCTGGCCAACCCCTAACAAACTTGTCTGGGCACCCACGATGAAAGTAAACCTACTTTTTAAAAGGGAGGGTGGCATTTACAGATCTTATCCAATCCTGCAGTCCGAGAGTATAAGAGGACAACCAGTATCAAGCTACAGTTTTCCTGGCATTAAAGAGAAGTTCAGTAAAGCATGTACGGATTACCGGGGACGGGTAGTCCTCCGGATCTTAGTATAGTAGGCATACTTTTGGGTCATCTGGTACAGGGCAGCCCATTTTATCATTCAAAAACCTGAGGATTTGCTGCCAAAAGCCTTGGATACTAGGACAAGCCCACAATAAGTGGAAAAAGGTACCTGGGACAGAAAGACATTTCGGACAGATATCAGAAATCTCTGGTCTGAATTTATGCAAACGTGTGGTGGTATAGTATGCTCGGTGTAATATATATAATTGGTTACTCTCTCCCCATATTTTGGGGACACCATTTTCGGGGTCTCCAAGGCTACAGCCCACTGATCATCTGTTATGGGTCCCACGTCCCTTTTCCAAGTGCTCTTCTTCCCCGGAATGGGTCACCCAACTTTTTCTTTAACAACAATGCGTAGAAGCATGTTATTAGGCCTCGCAGAGTGGGGGATAACAGCATAGGGGGTATAGGAAAATCTTGAAAAGCGATTTGACTCACCGAGAATTGCGTATGTAGGGCATGTCTTAGCTGAAGATAATGGAAAAAATGGGTGTTAGAAATGTGATATTCCCTAGCTAAATGTCTTAAGCGTCGAATTTTCATATAATTGAAATAGGTATATCATCCCCGTTCCCTTCCATCCAGAGCCCTCCAGTGCTAGAAGTTCCTGCATTTTATTATTGTTATTATTGTGCGTCTACACCTGATTGGTAATATAGTTCTTTCACCTGTTTCCATATTAAAAGGCATTGCTTAAGAATGAAAGGACCCTAATAGCGGTGGATAGGTCTAAGAGGTGCCAAAAAGAGAAAATGAAAGGGGTGCATATACACCGGGTTCCAAGGCTTGATTACAAGCTCCATAATCCTTAGAAGATCCATCTCCCGCCATCTAACCAAGTGGGAGAGCTGAGCTGCCCAGTAATTTGTACGCAGATCTGGGAAGGAAACCCCCCCCCCCCTCCCCCGATCCCATGGGTGTTGTAAGACGTGTAAGGAGAGACGGGCCCTACCGTTATTCCAAATAAAAGAGAACAGAATAGAATTTAAAGCCCTAAATACAGAGGAATTGAGATAGATTGGAGACTGAATAAGAACATACAGGATTTTAGGAAATAGGATCATATTCACTAAACTAATCCTGGCCATAAATGACAGAGGCATCCTACTCCACCCCTGGATCCTATTGCGAAGATAGACTAGAAGCGGGGCGATATTAAGGTCATAGATGGGGATCTAGATATAGTGACTCCCAGATAGGTAAATTGAGATGACCACCAGTAGTGGCAGAACCGAGGTTTGCTGTGGGGGGGCAAGAGAGTCTAAAGGCATTAAATGGGACTTTTCAGTATTAACCTGCAGCCCGGAGTATTGGCCAAATGTATTGACAACCTCTAAGGCCCTAGGAAGTGAGGTCTCCACATCTCGCAAATATAAGAGTGCATCATCTGCGTATAAGCTGATTTTCTCATGTAGAGAACCCATCTCAAACCCAATTATATTAGAGTCTGCTCGTATACGGGCGGCTAAGGGCTCGATGGCCATAGAAAACAGAAGTGGCGATAGTGGACACCCCTGTCTGGTACCCCTACGCAGGGATAATGAGTCCGATATGAGGCCGTTCACCCTAACTTTGGCGACTGGCTGGTAGTACAGAAGCTTGACCCAGAAAATAAAGGATGGACCAAACCCAAATCTCTGAAAGACCAACCACAAATAATTGCACTCCACAGAGTCAAAGGCTTTTTTTGTGTCTAGGGAAACTAATATCCTGGTCCCTACATTCGAGTGAAGAGCCGGTGCAGGTTCATGGCCGTGTGCTTGCCCGGCATAAAACCTGTCTGATTTCCATGCACTAGGGAGAGAATAACGGAGTTGAGACGGATGGCCAGGACCTTGGTCAGTATCTTAACATCCGTCTGGAGGAGAGCTATCGACCTATACGATGAGCACAATTCAGGGTCCCTGCCAGGCTTTGGGATGACGACAATCGATGCTTCCCTCATCGAGTCAGGGAGACAAGACGCCTCATTAAACCATCTAAGTAGCAATGGGTCAAAGTATTCAGATCTTGTTTAAAGAACTCAATAGGTAGCCCATCTGTTCCAGGAGATTTGGCATTTTTAAAGGAGGCAATGGCCACCTGGATCTCCTCAGGGGAGATGGGGGCATCTAAATCGGCACATTGCTCTGCTGTAAGGGAGGGCAACGTTACATCTTGCAAATATTCCCTAATCTCTACCTCAGATATCGAAGTGTGAACGTCATACAGGTCCGCATAGAACACGGGAAACTACTCCGCCACGTGTCTAGGGTTTGAGATAATCTCCCCATTAGGCTGTCTCAAACATGTGATTGCCGGAGGCTCGTGAGATTTCTTTGCCATACAGGCCAAAAGTTTACTGCATCGCTCACCCATTTCATAAAATGACTGTCTAGTAAAAAATGTAGTGCGAGTCTCCCGGTCTTGCAATAATTGTGCATATATTTTCTGTTGCAGGAGCCAACCAGATTTATTGTTCTCGGTTGGATCCCTGATATAGGTTAGTTCCGCCTGCGCCACCTCCCGAGCCAATGTATCAGCCTTAGTTGCATAAGAGCGCTTTAAATCAGTAACCGCAGTGGAGAGTTCTCCCTTAATATATGCCTTGAATGCATCCCAAATTGAAAGAAGGGAGGAGTGATGTTCGTTTATCAATAAGAATTCTTCCCATCTATCAGTAAACTGGGTAGAGGGTGGGAGGAGCGTAAACCAGTAGGGATTAAAAAGCCAGGATTTGGATTTGGTAAGGTCCGACCAGGTCAGGCGGAGCACCACAGGAGAGTGATCAGAAACCGAACGGGACAAATATTCACACTCCGCAACATAAGGGAGGAGTTGCCTATTGACTAGGGCCAGGTTTATTCTAGACAGTGCATTATATTCCGAAAAGCAGGAATATTGGAAGTAGACGGATGATGGAATCGCCAAGCATCCACTAGGCCAACTGCACCCACCGCCATCTGCAAGGGAGAGGGCGAATATACCAGGCCGAGAGTCTGCCCTCCATTAAATCTATCTCTGACAATATCCAAGGTCGAGTTGAAATCACCTAACCACAAAACCGATGTATCCGGTCATCGTAAAATAAAGGTAATTGCCAAGTGGATAACTTCCAATTGGAAAGGAGGGGGAATATAGGTATTAATCAGAATTAACGGTTTATTGTCAATAAGGCAGTATATGAAAATATATCTTCCATGTTTGTCAATATCAATCGTATTTAAACGAAAGAGCACATTTTTACGGACTAATATCGATACTCCCCTTGCATGAGAGGAATACTCAGAATGATAGGTCCATCCCACCCACGGTTTACGTAGTGTATGGGTCCTAGAGCCGGATAGATGGGTCTCCTGGAGACATATTATATCTACCATATATGATTTAATTAGCCTCATCACCAAATTGCGCTTAATCGGATCATTAAGGCCCCTCATATTCCATGAGAGAAAATTTAAAGACGCCATGGTGTTTCTAGAGAAAACAATCAACAATCCAGATCCCTTTGTAATAACACATTATCCTCTGTTGTGTTGATTACTTTACAGAGCTTAGTATCATATGCAAAGATCGATATTCTACTGTGCAATCCTTCTGTAAGATCGTGAATGAAAATGTTAAAGAGGATAGGGCCCAATACTGAGCCCTGTGGTACCCCACTAGTAACAGGGATCCAGTCTTGAGTATGCACCGTTAATTATCACCCTTTGTTTTCTATCTCTGAGCCAGTTGCTTACCCACTTGCACACATTTTCCCCCAGTTCAAGCATTCTCATTTTACTTGCCAACCTTTTATGTGGCACCGTATCAAATGCTTTAGCAAAATCTAGATATGACATCCAGTGCCTCACCCTGATCCAGTCTAGAACTAACTTCCTCGTGGAAGCTAATGAGATTAGTTTGACAGGACCTATCCTTCATAAACCCATGCTGGAACGGCGTTATACATTTATTTTCAGTGAGATAATCCAGGATAGCATCTCTGAGAAAACCTTCAAACATTTTGCCAACAACAGAGATTAAGCTTACCGCCCTATAGTTTCCAGGATCACTTTTTGACCTCTTTTTGAATATTGGCACCACATTTGCTATGCGCCAGTCCTTTGGGACATACCCCCAAATGCCACCTAACTTCGGGTTCCTTCCTGCACCTAATATGGTCCTGCCCAAAGATATTGGGCTTTTGGTCTCAGGTCATTCAATTTTTAAAAGATAAGATGGGGTGCCCAGTTCCCCTCACCCCATTGGTGTGTTTGTTCGGACCCGTACCGGACACTTTGGGACCCCGCTCGAAGTACATGTTTGTGGCTGAGGTTCTCTACTATGCACGGAAGGTTATCGCGCGTAAGTGGTTGGCTGCTGGGCCTCCTTCAATGGCAGAGTGGATGGGGTTGATCAATGGCATGTTGCCACATCTGAAGTGGCTTTATCGGCGTAGAAACAAAATGGGTAAATTCGATAAAATTTGGGGACGGTGGTTGAGCTCCCCTGGCACAGTTGTTCTCTCTAGAGCTCTGGAGTGTGAATCTCCTGCTACTCCTTGAGATGCGGTCGCCCCGGGCATGGTTCCACTCTCTCCCTTCCTACTGTCTTTCCTGGGTAACCTGCACAGGGAGGTTACATACTTATATCCTTTTTGATTCTTTTGCCGCGCTAGTGGGGTGAATGTAACCTATGTGTATAACTGAGACGCTTGTGATATTGAGAATATGCAATTTTCTTTGTTGCTAAGTTTTTTTCCCTGGGTCGTTGCAGGGAAGTTAGGTTACAGTCTGTAATATTATTTGGGTACCTGTGTTTTCTACAACATGGTGGCTCTGTAAGCATATGTATGTATCTATGACTCCATATTACAATGATGTACCGTATATGACCACAAATCATCCTGTTATGATGTACCTATTATTGGATCCTTCAAATAAAGTTTATTTGTTAAGTAAAAAAAAAAGGTATGTAACTCTCACAGTGGCCTAGGATGTTTTTAAAAATATCCTGTTTATTATTTGTTCTGCCATTTTTAAACACCGTGTCCCAGTCAATACTGTTTAGGGCCTTCCTAAGCAGAATAACATTAGCCTTCCTAAAATTCAGTGTTTTTTGTGGCTCCCTGACAAAAAACTCTCTTGAAGGATAAATGGAAATGTATTATATTATGGTCCCTATTTCCTAGATGCCCCTCAACCTGAACCTTTGTTACTCTGTCAGGTCTATTAGTGAATATTAAGTCTAGAAGGGCCTTTCCTCTAGTAGGTTCCTGCACCATTTGGCAAAGGTAATTATCATTAGTTATTGACAAAAACCTGTTTCCTTTATGAGAGCTACAGGTTTCAGTTTCCCAATTGATGTCTGGCTAGTTAGTCGCCCATAATAGCAACCTCATTCTGATTAGCCGCCTCATCTATTTGTCTGAGTGCATTTTCCATGGGTTCTGTTATATTTGGGGGCCTATAGCAGACCCTATTAGTATTATATTGTTATCTCCATGTGTATTTACCCATAATGATTCCACCTGTTCATTTCCTGTATCTATATCTTACCGCAGTGTTGGCTTCAGACAGGATTTTACATAGAGACAGACTCCTCCACCCTTCCGGTATTTACAATCTCTTCTAAATAGACTGTAGCCCTGTAAGTTAACCGCCCAGTCGTAGCTCTCATCCAGCCATGTCTCAGTTATTCCCACTAGGTCATATTTTTCTTCCGCAATTAATAATTCTAGTTCATGTACTTTGTTGGTGAGACTCCTGGCATTGGTTAGCATGCAATTTATAGATTTGTCAGTTTTTATTCTTTCTCCCTATTCTTTTTAACTGTTGCTACACCCCCTCCCTCCACACCACCCCTTGTCTTATTCCTAATTCCCAGCTCTCTATATTTACTATCTTGCACGCTATATTTGTAGTTATTCTCCCGCCCAGTCCCTACTTTAAATATTCCTCCAACTTCCTGGCCATTCTGTCCCCCAATACAGCTGCACCCTCCCCATTTAGGTGCAGCCCGTCCCTAGCATAGAGTCTGTAGCCAAGACAGAAGTCAGCCCAGTTCTCCAAAAACCCAAATCCCTCTTTCATACCACTTATTCACCTCTCTAATCTCCCGCTGCCTCTCTGGTGTGGCCCGTGGAACAGGTAATATTTCTGAAAATATTACCTTGGAGGTCCTTGCCTTGAGCTTTTGGCCTAAGTCCCTGAAATCCTTTTTAAGGACACTCCACCTACCTCTAACTTTGTCATTGGTGCCAATGTGGACCATGACAGCTGGATTCTCACCAGCCCCACCCAGCAATCTGTCAGCCCAATCCGCGAAATGTCGAACTCGGGCCCCAGGTAAACAATATACTGTTCGACGATCCCGGTCTTTGTGGCAGATTACCCTGTCTGTGCCCCTAATTATGGAGTCCCCAACTACCAGCACCTGTCTAGCCTGCTCTGCACTCCTATTCCCCATCTTACTGGAGCAGACAGGGGTAGTGTCTTGCTGCAGCAGCGCTATTTCTGAGCTGATATCCCCCTCATCCGCCAATCTTGCAAATTTGTTGGGGTGTACCAGATCAGGACTAGCCTCCCTGAAACTCTTTCCTCTACCCTTCTTTCTAACTGTTATCCAGCTAGCTGCCTCATGTTCCTGCCCTCCATGCCGCCATCCTCCCCAGCATCTACACCTGCGAGTGATTGCTCAGTGAGCAACAAACTCGCTTCCAAGTTGGCAATGGATCTCAGTGTTGCCACTTGCTCATTTAGATCCAGGATACGGGCTTCTAAATGTGCAGTGTGCACACATCTTGCACAGCAGTATGGACCCTCGAACTGTTGCTCAAGGATGGCATACATTGCACAGGTTGTGCACTGGACGGCATTGTCAATCTTGGAACTCATGGGGATGTTACCAAGAAGATATACAAATATAATTATAATAATAAAAACACACTTGTAAGACGACACACTCGCTCTCTCGTTCACTCGCTCAGATGCTTAGCTTTTAAATCTTTTTCCCAGAGCTGTGCTGCAACCTCTCTTCCAAGAGGGTAGAGTTGAAGAAAAAGCTGCATTTCTATCCAAGTCTAGTATGCACCAACATTGGGAATGTGTAGAAGAGACCTGGGATCAGATTTTGGTCAAGACATGCTTGAATCTGATCCAGAGCCCAGAAGGATTCAGGCAGTATTGAAAGCCAAAAGGTGGATTTACCAAATAATAACAAAATAGTAAAACTTAACATTTTGATTTTTAGGAGCACAACGGTAACAATGCAGTTACAGGAAAGAATTTGCAGAACTAAGCTGATACTAAATACTTGCAAGTCAAATTTATGTATAAGATAGGTAACATGACTGTATATAAAATTACAGTAGGCTCATTTACAAAGCTGTAGTGGATGATGAGATATGGAGCCTGAAAGTCACAGGTTCAAAACATTGTTGCCATTTTGTTTGTCAGTGTAAAATATATTTATTAGATATGACTTTAGAACACAAAAAAATTGTAAATATGCAAAACACTGCAGGAACATTTGTGGAGTCTCTGAATTTGCTCTGAGAAATAGTATTGCCTCCATCAGATCCTGCATACATGACCTCATATCTGATCTCATTATTTCCAGGCTAGAGAACGGCCTCTCTACAATAACTTGGGTTGGGGGCAAAGCAGTGACCACAGGAGAAACATCTCTTAACAGTCTCCGTGTATACAGGAACTGCCTCAGCCACGGTCAGTTTTGATGAGTGGTTGAACTCTTCTACTTTTTTTTTAAAGCAGGTGAAAAATTTTGCTGAAATCTGTTTGCCATGGGAGCGGAATCTTTTCCCCTGGGGCAGCGCTTTGCCTGCTCCATGTCATTAATTTCACTCCTCATGTGATCAGGCTGAAGATATGGGAGCAGTAGCACCGGCCGGACCCAATTCCTCTTGCTCTTTGCACTGCATCGAACTAACTGGACCAACTAATTATATATTTTGAGAGTCGGAGTCGGTCCACTTTGACGACTCAGACTCCACAGCCCTGGTTGTCATGTAAGAAACATTTTCAGTTTGTCTATTCGAGAATTCTCTTATATGTCTGTGGGGGAAAAGGCTCCACCATTCGTCAAGGTCATCCATCAAGCCAGCACCTTCTGAAAATTCCTTTTTAGTGGGGCACTACCTCCTTCGCTTCCAATTGATCTGGCAGGCCCAGGTTCTCGACGCCTGGGTCTGAGAAGTCATCCTATCAGGATAAAGGATCCATTTTGTGTCTGGTCTCCAGCGCCTCTCTTGTCCGGGTGGCAGTTTTTTTTTTGTTTTTTTTTTCAAGCAATCCACTCCCTTCTCAACATGTGAAATACTCAATATTATTGTATATTGTGCCTCACATTTAACCCCCGTGGTATGCATGTGTCCAGACTATTACCCTCCATGCCTCCCTAACCAACAACTTCTTGTGTAGATCCCCAAATGTGAGGCAAGATATACAATATCATTGAGTATTTCACACGTGTTGTGCTGCAGTCCAATAGAGGGTAAATAGCTATAGCTATGAATGTATACTTTTTATAGTTTTTTATTGTCTTTATTGTTTTGTAATGTTGGTAATGTCACAGTCTATTTAAACCAGCTAGTAACAGCTGATGAGTAAGGGTCATGTGACCCGGAATGCGTTGGTTTGTTTGGAGTGGTAGCACACGCTCAGCAGGGGAACTCTCGTTATTAGTATGCTGGATGTTTGATCTTTTTTAACATGGAAGAATAAAGCATTGGAATATTTTTAATCATAAATCCTGCTTGCTTTTGCTTCATAATCGGATGAACTGGTTTGTCATTTTGACTTCGCTGAGATTCTTGGGCTCTCGCTGTGGAGGTGCTGGTTCTTCCATGGAATCAGTTTGCACTTGGTTTACCTTTTCCCCATGGCCTCTCCCTTTGCGCGCAGATCTCCTTTTCAAGGTCTCCTGTTCCATTTCACTTTACCTCAACTGCATTTGACAGCATAGCTGTTGAAACTGCAGTTCTAAAATCTCATGGGTTTTCAGATTTGGACCATGGTTTGGGCCCGTAAATCTGCCTGGTGCAAGCCACAGGGTTTTCACCTATTGAGTTGTACTACTCCACAGTTACTATTAGTCCTTCAGTCGGGTCTGGAGCAGGGCCTTGGTCTTTCTTCCGAGTGAAGACAGGCATTTCCGATCTGTTCTTGTGACATGCACCTGAGCCGCTCTTCCTTAGGTCAAGACTTTTTTGCAAGGGGTTACTTGCTCCAACCCACCTGTTCCTAGGCTGATCGAGCCATGGGACTTGTTTTGGAAGTTATGCAGGTTTATCCTTTTGAACCGTTACAGGAAGTTTACTTTCTTGGAAGGTGGCTTTCTTTATGTCCATTACTGAACTGGCGGCTCTTTCTTGCAGATCCCCATTTTTGGATCTTCATGAGGACTCTCTAAATTGGTTTCCGCATTCCACCTTAATGAGGACAAAGTTTTACCCCTCATCCTCGAGCAATCGTTGCATTGTTTGGATGTTGTCAGGGCTGTTTGAATCTACCTTGCTGCCATTGACTCTTTCAGGCACTCCAAATCCCTTTTTGTATTTCCAGAGGGTCCGCGTAGAAGCATTGCTCTCTCTCTAAGGCCACCATTGCCAGCTGGATGTGGCCTGCAATTAAAGAGGCATATCAGTCTAGGAGTGAACCTTTTCCGTTTCAGGTCACTGCTCATTCTACTCCAGGGGTTGGTGTTTACTTGACAGTGCTTTGGCTTTACAAGTCTGCAAGACTGCAACCTGGGCCTCATACTTTATACTAAATTCTGCCAAATTCCTACTTTGACCTTGGCTGATTTAAGCCTGGGCTGTAAGGTAGCGGTTTGCTAACTGACTCACGGTGCTGTCAAAATTTTTTATTTCTAACTTTTACCCACCCTATGAGACTGTTTTTGGACATACCAAGGTGCTATGTCCCCCAATGATATTGACGAGAAGTTCGGAATTTTTGTATTTGCCGTGAAATCCTTTTCTCGTCTGATTTTATTTCAAACACAAATCCCTACCTCTTCTTTTTTTTTTCTTTTTCCACTGTGGCTTTTGTACCAGTTGAGTAGCCTGTTATCAGTGTGAGTTATGTAATTTTATATAATGAAAAAATATAGTTGTAAGGAGCTTCTTTTTCCAGTGCTAACTAAAGGAAAATATGATTATGGTAAAATACCATTAAAAAGCATTTATTAACTTAAAAATACATAAGACTAAAATAGAACAATCATAATGGTTATAAAGAAACGTGGCAACAACGCGTTTCACCAGTCCGTTTTGCTGGCTTCATCAGGCAGTGTGAGGTATGTAGTGCTTAGGCGGAGCGAACACTTTTGGTTTCCACCTATTGTCTGTCTCCTAGGGCAAGGCCCTATACCCAAGGTGTTGTGACCCCATGAATCAGAATAGAAAAGGTTTTTACGTTAAGTGCAAAAATCCGAATATAAGTTTTTATGTGCCGCAAAATTGTGAAACTTGTAAAAATTAATTGTATAGCTATACTAATGGGAAAAAATTTAAGAAAAGTTCTGGGTCTCAGAATGTGGTGATGCAATTTTTTTCCCCATGAATGCTTTTAGTTACAAATATTACTAAAAGATAAAAAAAAAAAAAATCAGTTATTAACTGTGGCTGTATCGAATGCTGGAGAGTAGCTGAGCTCCGACTCTTGCAATGTGTTTATAAAATTAAGAGTTAACTGCATTGTTTTGCATTACTTGTATGCATTGCTCAAAACATTTTTTACATATGTTTTTGACAACTCTGGAAATGTAGTTGATGTCCAGTAAATTTTGCACCATTTTATATTGACGAAAACTGTTGGCACTCGGACACACTTTGGGGCACATTTAGCACGGCAGCTGCGGCAGAAGTCTGGCACACGGTGCACAAAAAATACTGTTGTACATGTTGTACACCACATTGTTTTTTTTAGACCGTTTCTAGACACGACTGTGCCTCGCTTGACAAAAGGGGTGTGGCGTTGGTAAAAAGGGAGATCTTGATGCTATGCACGAAAGTTTTGGCACCTAAAGTAGGCCAACTTAAAAATGGTGTAAGGCAAGGGTATGTTCACATGGCGTTTTTAGATACGATTTCGGGTCCGTGTTGGATCCGAAAATCGGATCCAAAAACGTAGCATCAATCGGATCCAAAATCGTAGCATCAATCGGATCCAACATGCAGCTGCGTATTTGGATCCGTGTTGGATGCAGCAGGATCGCACCCTATACTTTGATAGGGCTCCTGCTCTGTCTTTCAGACCAAGAATTGACATGTCAATTCTTGGAATGGATCCGAAAGACGCAATGTGAACACGCATCGGTGATCACTCATGTGAACACCAATACGTGTTTTTACATTGAGAGCAGTGTAAAACACACTGCTTATTGTCAGATGCGTGCTTGGGTCTGTCTAGACCATTCTAATATTCGCCAGATTTATGAATGCTATAATAAATGTAATGCATTGTAAGATTGTCTAGTCTAATTTAAAGCTGTCTTAGGGTTAGACATTATTGATAAATCTGCCCCTTTGTTTTTACTGTGTTCCACAGTGCAGTTTCATGTGGCAGCTTGGTGCTGCTGTCAGTAAACTGGTGGTGATGGTAGTGGTGATGTAGGTGAGAGAACCGGTAAGTGGGTTATCCTGCTGAGAGGCCACTCAGCAGCAATTTTCTTTACCAGCTTGATCCTTACCTCTTCCTGCAAAAATTACAGTAACTCAAACACTTAAAGGGGTTGTCTCACTTTTGGCAGCCTATCACGCTAGATCAAACAGGTCTGTAGCTATAGCAACCTAAGGAGCTGATGCAGCTCATTCAAGAGTGGATATCTTGGAATAGGTAGGACACTGTTAATGGACATATATTGCAAAGTGACTTGTTTTTGCAAGATCTTTGATATAAAAAACAATCCTTGTAGTGAGACAACCCCTTTAACTATAGCTATGATGAAACTGGTTACCTAGACATTTACACAGTAGAACTACTTCATTGGCAGTAAACCATTTTAACAGAACTGTTATGAAGACTAAAAGCAACATTAAAGTGGCCGGGGTGCTCTTGTCTCCCTATCCCCTCTTAAAAATGTGATAGTATGATATTATATTATGTCTTGAAAAATGGTTTGACACATTTTTGTTTTATGCCTTTCTATTTACAGGGAGCAGCGAAAACATTTCCAGGCACTTGTTGAACAAAAATTCAATGAATGGCTTGTCAAAACGGGAAATCGGCATCAGTTGGATAGCCTTGTACCTCCGAGTACAAAGCAAATTGCTGGATAGCGAACACATTTTGTCATAAATAAAACTTCACTTTGTAAGTGAGATCCTTTGTTTAATAAGAGACATTTAGAACTTGCTCAAATTTTATTGTTTTAATTTTATATTTTTTCTGTTTGTACAACAAAAAAGTAAAGTACCATGGTGTATTCCAGTATACATAACTTCACTCCTATGGTACAAAGTAAAAATCTTCAATGCATAGTAATGAAATATTGTAAGTACTTTAGTTTTCCACATAATCACTCACCAATTACTGGATCAAAATCTGACATTTATATCTGGTTACCAGTGGATACAACCTGTTGTTCAGTTTCACCTCTGTGGTCAGACATGCTTCGTTTCAGCACTAGAAAGGTGAGCTATGTGCCTCTAACGCAGCCAGGGATGTATCTAGAAACTTATGTGAGCAGCTTAGCAGTGAAGGGGCACAAGAGGGTGAAAGCCGTCTCTTTAGTCGTCAGGAGAATAGAGCAAGAGAACAGCCTGAAAAAAGAGGTCGGCAATGCATGATGGGAGAGTAGTCTGTTACCCACATGAGCTGCTGCTTTCTCCAAGCTCACGCTTGGAGGAACACTGGGGGCAACAGTGTTACAAAATGTGTCAATTATATATGTTTAGAATGTAGGATTAGTGTCATACTGTTACTGTGTGTAATGACCGCTCTTTCAAGTTTTGTGTCCAAACGCTGGAATACGCATTTAAAGGGGTTTTGCCAAGAAGTGAGTTCCTTACCTCTTATCTGCTCAGGAGCGAAGATAAACTCAGCATGCAGCAAGAGATGAGGGTGAGCAGAGAGCCAGGAAGCAGGGAGCGTCTGCAATCTTTACTCAAATAATTACATTACAACCAGTGGATTTTCTATACAGCAGACAGCCTCATACACTGCACTTTTCTCCCCAGTCCCTTGCAAGCTCGTTCATGTTCACTGTCAACAGATAAGAAGTGCAAACACGCAAGCGCGGCCAGATTGGCTCCGGTCAGTGTCCTGGTCGTGTGTAATGTAAACTGTCAGGAAACTAAGGGGGACTGAGCAATGCTGTAGCTCTGAGGCTTCATTTTTTTGTAATCGCATACATTTAGAAAAGTGATGAAATACCCATTTTGGAGGATCCCACGTCAACATTACATTGTGGCAAAACCCCTTTAAGTGTCAAAAAGACCAACGTTTTATAGGATTAATACCTTTTACAGGCTAACAAGAGAAATTATATCTGCGACTTTTTACACATAGAGCTCCTTCATCTGGAAAGTTTGAATAGAAGTCTAAAGACTCTAAGATACTTTACAGGGGATGATGCATCTATAAGCCAAAGCAATAAAGATGAGGGTTTTATTAGAGATGGGAGAGTAATAGAGTTAATGACCTAGTTTTTCAATCTGCTGTGGAAGGTGAAATGTTACCATGTAGTGGATCATGAAGTCCGGTATTAGCTTGAGTCCTTTACTAACTGGAATATTTTTATCAGCACTAATTCCCATATTTTTCTCACTGTGTCTCTTCTAAATTTACTTTTTAATATTAAAACTTGTAGGGCTCGGTTCGCATCTACAATAGAGGCTATTAACTTCCATCGCAAATTTGGTTAAAAATCATGGGAAAAACTAGCACAGCATGCTGTGCAATTTTTTTCAGTTAAAATGGCAGACACCGCAACAGAAACCCAGTGGTCCTCATTATAGTCAATGGGCTCTATCGACGCAGGTCGTTTCCAATGTTAAATAGGTCTGGTTATACGTCTGCAATGAAGACTCATTATAGAACCTCCAAAACAGATGTGCACCAGGCCTAAATATGTCATGCTGTGACCTGGTCTGGAGAAATATTTACTACAGGGATGTGCAGATTTCTTTCCTTTTTCTGTGTCTGCATTAGTTTATCCTGGATCATAGCTTTTCGCATTCCTTTACCACAGTAGGGGGAAAAAAAACTATATCTTTGTACATACATGAGGGTCTTACAGTTGTGTTTTGTCATTGTCTGTCAGGAATTGTGTAGACTTGAGGTACTGAGCTGTCGGCACATGTGTGCTTCCGAAAGGAGGAATGTGGCTCTTTGCAGCTTCTGCGCAGCTTTCTGTCCATAGTATACCATGAGTGTCCCTCATCTTCAGTATTATGCAGTGCTCCATCTTGTAACTTCTAAAATAGGTTTGTTTCCTGTTTGCCGTTATCTTTTAGGAACCAGGCAATTTGTCCTTATTCCTTTGCTGGACATGCATCCACTAAGCCTAATAGTTAGGGTGCATCCACACGGCAGTGGACAAATACTGGCCGGTTTGCCGGCCGGTATTTGTCCTGTTTTGCGCCCGTCCCCACGGCCGCGGGGGGGGGGGGGGCGGCTTTTGTCCGCGAGTAGCGGAGAAGAGCCCTCCCTCCTCCCATTGAGAAGCACATCTTCCGTCCGAAAACCGAACGGAAGATTGTGCTTCTACAATGTTTTACCGCCGGCGGCAAAATCGTCCGACGGCAAAACTCGTGCAGTGGGGACTGCTGCACGGGTTTTCCATAGAGCACAATTGTGCTAATTTTCGGCTGGTTTTTCAGGTGGTCTGAAAAACCGCAAACCGGCTGAAAAACCGGCCGAAAACTCGTGCCGTGCGGACATGGCCTTAGGGTCCTCACCTACGGATCAAACATCACACATGGGCAAAAATAAATTTTTAAATGCAAATTATGCTTGTTTATATAATTATCACACGATGCATACACTTATTTCTCAGAACAATTTCAATATGGAAACATAGTTATATTTACATGCATGTCCAGTACTTCTCTCCAGAACAGGGGTGGGCAATTAATTTTCCCATGGGGCTGCATGAGAAAGTGCGATGGTTTAGGGGGCCGGACTAATAAAAACATAGAATGAACGGGGAAAAATTCGTTTTTGGGAGATTATCTTTGTGGAAACTTACTGGGGGATGTATCTATATACCTGCATATATACTGATGGTACACAGTAAGGAAGGTGTATACAGCTCTCCTCAGTAAGGTAGGTATGTAGATGTATGTCCCCTCAGTCTGGAATGTATTTACAGCTCCCCTCAGTCAGGTATATAGATATAGGTACCCGCAGGCAGGTATTTAGCTATTTACAGCTCCCCTCAGGCAGGTATATAGATAGGTAAAGCTCCCCTCAGGCAGGTATATAGATAGGTACAGCTCCCCTGAGGCAGGGATGTAGTTAGGTACAGCTCCCCTGAGGCAGGTATATAGATAGGTACAGCTCCCCTCAGGCAGGTATCTAGTTAGTTAGGGCTCCATACAGGCAGGTATATAGTTAAAGCTTCCACAGGCAGGTATATAGTTAGGGCTCCTCACAGGCAGGTATAGAGATAGTTAGGTGTGTCCCCAGGCAGGTATAGAGTTGGTTAGGTGTGTCCCCAGGCAGGTATAGAGATGGTTAGGTGTGTCCCCAGGCAGGTATAGAGATGGTTAGGTGTGTCCCCAGGCAGGTATAGAGATGGTTAGGTGTGTCCCCAGGCAGGTATAGAGATGTTTAGGTGTGTCCCCAGGCAGGTATAGAGATAGCTAGGTGTGTCCCCAGGCAGGTATAGAGATAGGTGTGTCCCCAGGCAGGTATAGAGATAGGTGTGTCCCCAGGCAGGTATATAGATAGTTTTATGGCAAAAATTAAAAATAACAAACACTAATACTCACCTTGGCTTACCTGCTTCCCGGCCGAGCGCACTCATCTTCTATCCGAGGAGCTTCCCGGGCTGGTGGGCGTGATGACGTCATGGCGCCGGGACGCTCCTCCGTCAGCTCCTGGGCCCGCACAGAGTCATTACTCTGCGTGCGCGAAGGAGAGGCAGCGGCGCGGTGAGCGGAGTTCATCACGTCGCTGCCTAATTCACCAGTAATAGTAGTGCTGACGGCACGCGGCGGCCTCTCAGCAATACCCGGCCACGGCGGGCCGTCAGCGCTACTATTAGCAGACCTGGGCATTGTACACCGCGGGCCGCATCAGACGAGCTGGAGGGCCGGATGCGGCCCGCGGGCCGTACTTTGCCCAGGTCTGCTCTAGAAGATCAACATTTGTCAGTCACTTATTTTTCAATGTTCCATACAGCTTTCAGGCTAGAGAATACATAGCTATGATGCCAGTTGCAGCCACAACATTTTGGAAGTGAAAACTTCCTCACTCATTGCGGCCTAACAAAAGTTGATCTAAAGATAAGTACTGGACATGCATGTAAATATAACTGTTGCCATATTGAAATTGTTCTAAAAAATAAGGGTATGCATTGTATGATAATTATATAAACAAGCATAATTTGCATTTCAAAATAATTTTTTGGGCCTAAGTGTGATATTTGTTTACAGTTTGCACCTTTTTTGTAAGTAATGTACTGTGATTTTATCTGTAACAGCCCCACCAATTTCTATCCCTTTCTAAACTCTGGTCTAGACTTTGACAATTTGATCTGTCAGTACCTAAGAAGGAAAATTTCCACATTTTATTTGACAATTGGGTAATGTGACATAAGATTCAAGTGTATATATATTTTTTAAAACACAAAGGTATGCTTTATAGTATTAATGAAAACCGTCTCCTGTAAAACTTCTGATGGATAGATAATAGTATGGGGACTCTTTTCCAGTGAAGGGTAGTGGTAATATTGTGCCATAATAATAATAATCTTTATTTATATAGCGCCAACATATGCCATGTAAAGATATCTTAGCTAACTGTATTCTTCCAATTTTGTAGCAACAGGATTTTTCTGTTTTGGTATTACTGTGCCTCTGTGCACAAAGCAAGGTCCATACCCATCAAATACCTTTGGTATGAGTGGCTAGCAGTTTTCTCTCTTAAGGCCTCGTTCATACGGCTGATTTGGGGACGGATTTCAGCCGCATTGCGCTCCAATACGGCTGAAATCCGTCCCAGGCATTATGGTAATCCACAGTTCTCATAAAGAACTATGGATTCAGTCTCCCCTCCCTGCTCGGCGAATACGCAGAGCGTGGAGAAAGTGACATGCACATTATCCCGGTGGGATACGTGCCGTGGATAATGGCTGTCTATGGGGCCGGCGAGCTGCGGGCCCCTTGCCCCCGCTGCACGGCACACGGCGTAATTGCGGGGCGAAATCCGTCTCGCAATTAGGGCGTAACTAAGCCGTGTGAACATCGCCTAAAGCTCATGGAGTTCAAAGGGTTTTTTCACCATGCTGTTTTACTGAGTCACAGGCATCTTTTTTTTCAAATTACGAAAGATTTATTGAGAAACAATGACATTTTCAAACAATCAAACATTGTCAAAGATATGAAAATGAGCAAAGAAGGTGTTCAACATGTACCTATAAAATACACAACATACATCGATAATAAGAATAAACATCGTATAATCATACGGGAAATGGGTGCATGCCCAAAAGCTGCCACATAGAAAATGATGGATCCTATGCGGTCTGGTTCAAGTAGCAGCTGGTGGGGGCTAATAACATAGCGGAACAGGGACAGTACAGAAGGGACATAACAAATTATGCACAAGGGTCACTCCTACAAGACATACAGAGACAAAAGGGGAGGAAGAGAGGGAAAGGGGAGGAGAAAGAAGAGAAAAAAAAACAAAACAAAAAAAAAACAAAGAGGGGGGGGGGGGGGAGAAGGAGAGAGGGGATCGCCCTGTCCCCTACCCAAAGGGCCAGACGGGCGAGCCAGGTGCAGTGGTAAAACGCCAACTAAAGAGCAATGGAAAGGTACAACGGAGAATTTTTAAAGGAGAGCCAGCTGGCCCATGTTCTATTAAATTTAAGCGCTTGCTCAGGAGTTTGGGCAATCATTTCCCCATTTGTTGTAAAAAGCTGATCTCCGCAAACCCAGTCCCCAAGGAGGGGGATGGATCTTCCCACCTCCTTGGCCCAGGGTCTTAGCTGCTTTAGCAATGCTTTAAGGGGGGGACTTCCCTTAAATTTTTTTAACCGCAGGGGAAAATAAAAAGAAGCAAACCCCCGGTGTTTTGGGCAAAGAAACCCCAGTTGCCCCCGATCACCCGGGACCGAGATCCAAAGCTTCTTTTTTGGGGGAAAACCCCAAACATGGACAAAGTCCCCACCTCCCTCCCGCATCTCCAGCTTGTTTGGGGCCAACGGTCCCAAACGTGTAAACGGGGGGATCATACCACCGGGTCAGGAGGACGGGCATTTTTTTAATCCACTCTGCTCCCTAGGCTGGGATGGTTCTGTAGCGTGTTACATATTATTTTCGTAATTAGCTGAGCATCACAAAATGAATGTAAGATTTAACTGTTACAAGTCCCCCAAGATGAAAAACGTTTGCTTATCTTAAAAAAAACTAATCTTTTTAAGGGGTCATGAGTATTCTCTAAAAGTGAGCTACCGTGACATCCTCCCTGCTCTCTGTATAATCAGCAAGAGAGATATGAACAGGTAACCATAGAAACCTGTGTGCACTCAGAACAGATGAAATCTTTCTCATCTCCTGACCAATGTAAAACCAAAAAGACGAATGTATTCTTTGAAAAAAGCTTTAATTACCTGTCTTTCATGTTAAATGAACTTTTATGATAAAACCATTTTAAAGGATTTGTAAATTTCCTTAAAAAATTTTTTAAAAAAAAGGGCCCCCGTTTTAAAATTTGGAAAAAAAATTTCTCCTCTTTTTAATTCACTACCATGTTTAAAAATTGGCGGTTTTCTTCGGTTTTGTCTACATGGTTGGGGGCATAACCCATACGGCCTTTCACAGAGTGGTAAGTTAATGGGGATGCTGACCACTGAGGTCACTGATTTGCACTTATGTGCCAGCCCAATGTAAAAATAAATACTTGAGCAACTGGCAGCGCTTCAACACTTGAATAACAGTGGGTTAACCCACCACAGTCAAAATATGACCCTTCATTTTTTTCCCCAAATTTTTTCCAAAGAAGACTTTTAATTTTTCCCCTATATAAACATATAGGGGTTTTATTTTTTGGGGGACAAGATGTACTTTCTAATGGTGTCATTCATTGTAGCATAGAATATACTGGAAAACCACAAAAAAATTTGTGAGTGGGGCGAAATGTGAAAAAAAAATGATAACCGTATTTGCACCATGTTTGCACGTTTTTTTTCACTCTTCGGCACAAATGTGTTCTACAGGTTCATACGATTCTGGTAATACCAAACATGTAGATTTTTCGTTATTTTACCGTTAAAATAATCCAAACATCTTTTTTTAAAATTTGTGCCGCAGCTCCATTTTCTGCAACTGATTACTTTTTTTTGTACTTTTACCTATGGACCTGAGTGAGGGTGCATATTTTGTGGGCTGACATGTACTTTTTATTAGTACCAGTTTGAAATACATGAAACTTTTTTTTTTTTTGTGATAACTTGTATTCCAAATTTTAGGGAATGTGAAATGCGTACTGTGTTAAGCATACAGGATAAATGATGTCCTATAGATCAGACTTTTATGGACGTGACAATAGAGTCATAAGCCGACCCGAGTATAAGCCGAGGCACCTACTTTTGCCCCAAAAAACGGGAAAACTTAATGACTCGAGTATAAGCGAGGGTTAAAAAAAGCAGGGCTACTGGTAAATTTAAAATAAAAATGGATACCAATAAAATTACATAGGCAGTTTTTTAAAGTCCCCCATAGGCAATTATAGGCAGATATATGGCCCATATGCAGGTATAGGCAGGAATATGTTCCAAAAGGCACGTTAATATGGCCCCATAGGATGTAATAGGCCGTTTATTTCCCCCATAAGCAAAAATTATAGGCAGGTCTATGGCCCCATACGCAGGTTATAGGCAGGTATATGGCCGCATACGGAGGGATAGAGCAGGGTGTAGGCAGGTATAGCGCCTCCTGTAGGCAGGTATAGGCAGCTGTAGGCAGGTACAGGTAGCTGTAGGCAGGTACAGGTAGCTGTAGGCAGGTATAGGGCCGGCTGTAGGCAGGTATAGGGCCGGCTGTAGGCAGGTATAGGGCCGGCCTGTAGGCAGGTAAAGGGCCGGCTGTAGGCAGGTATAGGGCCGGCTTGTAGGCAGGTAAAAGGGCCGGCTATAGGCAGCTGTAGGCAGGTATAGGCCCGGCTGTAGGCAGGTATAGGCAGTTTAAAAAAATAAAACAACATCACTTACCTGACTCACCGCTGCTCCGTCTCCCTCGCTGCTCTGCGTCTTCGCTGTCCGGCCTCCCGCGCGCTCCTCGGTCTTCCCGGCACAGGCGGGTGACGTCATCAGGCTGCGCACGCAGTGTGATGACACACGCTGCCTGTGCCGGAAACTCCGGACAGCCGCGGGTCTGCGGCCGCCCGGAGACCACTGCGGAGCAGGGAGCGCTTGCTTTGTGCCCCGCAGTGGTATCTCTTCACCTGCATGCGCTCCGGAGGAGTCGCATGTAGGTGAAGGGATCGCGGACATTGCTCGGGCCAGCGCAGCGCCCGGACACTGTGCGCTCACTCGGCATTCAGCTATTGCGCTCCCGAGGAGTCGCGATAATGAAGAGCCCCTGTCGGCCACGGCCTTCGCACGCCCGATGCGGCAGTGACTAGAGTATAAACCGGGTCCGCATTTCTCAGCACATTTTTTGTGCTGAAAAACTGGTTTTTAAACCCATATATACGGGAAAAATAACTTTTCATTACGGCATCCCCGGGGTTTCGTGCAGGGTAGGGGCTGTAGCTTTGTACGAAATTGAATTTGTATACAAGTCAAATAGGGACTTTTTTAATTACTTAATTTTGGATATGATTTAAACACTTCTTCCAAGTTTGTGTTGCTGGCTGTGCCCCTGTTAGTATATGTGTTTTTGTGGTGTGATATGCTGCACTACAGACTGTCAGCTCTGTGGGTCATATTTTATATAAAAACTGACCACAATCGTATCATATTTGGGTAAATTTACCATATAACTAACTGCAAAACTTTTTTTGAGCCTGGGTCAGGGTTAGTGCTGACCCCCAAGCTACAATCAGCTGCAGCTGTAAAATATGAAGAATTGCGTTTTGTGGGTTTTCTATACACTGTGCTCAGCACACCACCCCCCCGTTCTAAAAGGTGGTCCTTGGCACATTCTCCCCTCGCCCAACCTGTGCACTCTCACAAGGGCAGCGCAGTGCTGGACAGGGCCCCTGACACTCCAGCAGGGGGGGGGTACAAAAACGAGGAGAACGTGTGCACACAGCAGCTTGCATCAGTGCTGCTTCAGACGGGAACCCCGGGAGGGGTGAGAGCTCTAAATGGGATTATACTAGTGGAATGCATTCCGGACAGTGGCCAGAGTACACTACACTGGGGGGGCCGGCTGCTGATAGGAGAGATATGTGGGCCAATGCAGAGGGATGCTACGGCCAATCACACGGCCTAACATCGTCCTTGTGAGCAGCGCTTACGGCCAGAATTCCCGAGGGGCGCACCGAGGATTCAGGACTGGGAATTGGGGCAGATTGTGTTTTGTTCCAAAAATTTCCCTTTGTGTGTGTGACTATTACTGCACTGTCTCTGGCTGGAGAGAGGAGCCACGTCGTTGATTCTCTTAAGAGATCCAACAATACAATGCTGTTGTAGTGAGGGCCAGGGACAACTTCGGGGGCAGCAGGTATTTTATCTGGGGGTTTTTCCCACGTGCCTTTTCCCTTCCTGTGATATGACCCCTTTCCCTCCCGCCCCCAGCCCCTCAGGTTTTCTGAACAAAAAGCCTGCAGACTGCTCCCCGAACTTCTAAGTTATAACTTTCACCTAGTCAGGAACAGAGGCCTATATGGGGCATAATGTCATAAAAGCCTCCGTTCGGAACTACAGTTCCGTCATCACTTTTGATCACTATTTTTTGTAAAGTGGCAAGAGAGGAGTGATTTAAACTTTCAATTTTTATACTTGAAAATATTTTTTTACTTTAAGGCTATGTTCACATGGCTTAAACTGGGACGTAATTCACCACATGTTTCGTGCCGTACTGCGCTAAATACGGGGTGAAACACGTCCCAGTCATTACGGTAATTCACAGTTCTCATAGAGAATTATGGATTACGTCTCCTCTCCCCGCTCGCACAATACGATGAGCGGGGAGTTAAGGGACAGGTCAATAAACTTTCATCACTGAACAGCATTGGTCCTTGTTAAGTGTAGATGATAGCTGTGCCTGGTGGTGTGATCAGGTACCCTTGCCAGACGTTTAGCACGCACACCATGCTGATGTAATTAGGTACGAAGGGTCTGACGCGACACTTGGTTGCCTCTCACCTCTCTTAAACGGCCCGGAATTTTGGGCATTTAACATGCAGTTCTGCAGGGCATTTTTACAATGAAACAGCATCAAGTGTGATGTAACCAAAAAACTCCACTTCTTTTCTTTTATTTTTTCCCAAGATTTGTGGGGCGCAATAAACCAATATGTCACACAAAATATGGTAATTCATAGCCTCATAGAGCATGAATATTTCCGTTTTTTCTGATGCACAAATCGCTGGGAGAAAGTGGATATGTCACTTCTTCCG
>JAODAL010033469.1:0-45530 GCA_025379985.1 Phyllomedusa bahiana
GATTAAAGTGAACCCGTCAGGTGGTTTCTAGCTACCCTATCTGAGAGAAGGATGTGATGGAGGGAGAGAAGCTGAGCTCTGTGATCTATAGGTTTATATGATTTATAGCAGGATTTTTGAGTAAAAAGCAAAGAACATCCTGACAGGATTCCATAAGAGATAGTGGATCTGCATACCCGCCCACATGCAATGAATGACAACTTTCCCTGTTTTATTGTGTGTACACTTTCTGTATGTGGTGTAAGCATCACTTTTAATTTCAGTTTTATGATTTACTCTGCTTTTAACTCAGAAATCCTGCTCTAAATATATCAGGTTATCTATCTCGGTCATATCCTGCTCTCAGATAAGGCAGCATAAACCACCTGACAGATTTCTTCTTTGCAAGAAGGAGTACAAATACAAAACTCACAAAAATTAGGGATATTTGGCTTTAAGTTGAAATTTCGGTGAACAAAAAAATTTTTTTACATTTTTTAAAAAGAATTAAAAATGAAGCCCTTTTTAATTTTTTAAATCCTTTTCAATGTTAAGTACTTTTTGCACAACTTGTGATTCAAAAGGGTATTTTCACAGGCTTAAATGGGGTATTTTGGCCCGTAATTACGCCCCAAAGTGCGCCAATTACGGGCCAAAAACGGCCCATTCTTTTGGGTTTAATTCCCCGTTCCCATAGAAAAATAGAACGTCTCCTCCCCGCCGCTCCCGGGCGGGCGGGGAGATAATTGAATTCACTTTTAGCGGGTTCGGCCGTACAGTGATTGTCTATGGGCCGGGGGGAGTGCCGGCCCCCCCCCCCCCCCGCCCCCCCCCCCGTCCACACGGCGTAATTACGCCCTGCAAATACACCGTGTGAACATAGCCTAACAAGGAGCACAATGGCAAAATTACCGACAGATGTTTGATCCCTGAATCACCAAATAAATTGAGGGGATCAATTTGAATTGGGATTTAAAAACTTCTCCTCATGCTATTCACATTTTGACATCATGAGACCAATACAATACCTTGCAATTGATCAACAATTGAAGCCTCTCCGTTGTGAGGCTTCAAGCAGGAGCCCCAGACGGAAATGGCCACTGAGCTTAGAGTGTCACAGGCACATCGAGGTTTCAACAGGATAAAAAGAGACCGAAAGATTAAAAAGGAAAAATCAGTGGACATTTTTTGGGCTCTATCACACATGATGACCGTTTAATTGTAAACAATGGGTGATAAAATGCCACACTCCCAGGATGTTTAAGGGAGGAAGAGGCAACCAAGTGTAATCAATCATTCGTAACCCGTTTATACCCCGGGTGGTTGTGTATGACTTAGTCCCTGTGCCGGTGGTGTGGTCGGGTCGTGGATGAACCCCGATGGTCCTGGTTTTTAAATGGTCTGAAAAATTTATTTTAAACATGCTTGGAGTTGTGTGACATTAATACGGTTCTGAGGGCATTGTTACAATGAAGCAGTCATCAGTGTGTGTTTAGCTAAAGGAAGTTCATTTCTTGCTTTTCTGTGATCTTTACTCTCTGTATTTCTGTTGCAATTTGCTGATGATGCTCTGTGACACTCAAAGCTCAGGGCCACTTCCATTGAGAGCACTGCTTGAAGCCCGCAATGGCGAATATGTTGACAAATTTGTAAGGTGTTGTCTTGGTTTTATGATGTCAAAATGTAAACAGATGATGAGGAAACGTTTAAACCCCAATTCCATTGATCCCCAAAAATTGGAAAATTAAGGGATCAAACACCTGTTGGGAATTTTGCCATTAAGTTTCCCTTGTTAGAGATCACAAAATTGTGAAAAAATACTGAAACATTTAACAGTTGGGTTGCATTTTAAAGTTTAAGAGAGTTCATTTAGCTCATTTAAGAAAAATGCAAGAAATTTTTTGTTTCATCAAAAATTTCAACCAAAAAGCCAAAAACCCTAACTGAAAAGTGATAAACTTTTGGAAAAAATCTCAAAAAAAGAGGGGAAGGGGATAGCCAACACAAAACTGTTAATTTTCATAGTATTGTTGAAGATTTTGAGGAAAAAAAAATCAAGAGGCCCATAGGACACCATATATTCTCCATCCAGTCCAATTGCATTACAAAAAATAAATTATGGAAAATAAGGTAAAAGTAGGCAGCGGGCTTTCAATTGTAGTTGTGCCTTTTTTTTTTTAATTTTGAAGAACTAAGTACATTTAATGGCCCAGAAAATGGAGAAAAGCCCCAATTAGAAGCTGACTCTTTTCGAAGTTTTTTTTTAAAAATTATTGATGGGGGGGGGGCCTGGATGTGAAAAAGCAGGACGCTAGATCTTTGAGCTCCCGGCAGGATATCAATAATCACCCTCAAAAGTCCCAAGAGACAAAAAAAGGCACCCAAGAAGCTCAAGACCCCTTCCCTGGGTGAAATACCCATCTCAAATTACTTTTCGCCCCTCCAAGACCTGATAGAGGACGGCTCCCCTTCCCGCCGAAAACGGGACACTGCGCCATCTCCCCTGCAGCAATCTCCTACACAGACAGCAGCGACAGCCTGCAGCTCCTGGGAGAGAGCGGCGCCCCTCCACACCTCCTGACAGCACAGACTCAGGACACCGCGGCACTGCCCGGACCGGGCAGACGGAGACCCGACGTGCTGAATGGCTCCAGAGACACCGCTCCGCGAGACACCCAGGCTGCTGGACGACCCGCGCCAATCGAGGTACGCAGCGGGACTTACCCCGCGGCCGCCAGTGACTCTCCGCTGCCGACCCTGGTGAAGCCGCAATCCAAGGTGACGTCTACGCCAGCTCGGACACAGGGGAGCCCGGTGCAGCTGGATAACAGCCCGA
Source organism: Phyllomedusa bahiana (assembly GCA_025379985.1). Taxonomy (NCBI): domain Eukaryota; kingdom Metazoa; phylum Chordata; class Amphibia; order Anura; family Hylidae; genus Phyllomedusa; species Phyllomedusa bahiana. The sequence continues at coordinate 2,816 of JAODAL010033469.1, forward strand.
GCACGACACCAACCGCGTCCTCCGCCATCTTGGAAGGCCGCATGGGAGAGCAGCCGCCATCTCAGGCGCATCAGACCACACACCACCTGGAGGTGAAAGGGCCAGCGAAACACCTAACGCAGCCTCCCCCACGGACACCGACGGGTGCCCAGTCCACAGGGTACTCTTCCCACCTGTACCAACGCGACCTCATGGAGGTAGGACAACATGGGGGTCAGAGAGAGGGGGGCACGCCTGTACAGGAATGCTCAATTAACTGGGCGACGGAGAGCTTAGGAGGGGACTGCCAAACAGAGGACGAGGGGCGCACCATGAGATCCCTAAGTCCAGGAGGGTCTCATCAAGAGGTTACTGCAGTCTTCCCACCACACCAGAGCAAACAAAGAGACCCCCCCAGCCTGCATCATGAGACAGGGACATATGAATCTAGTATAGCTTCCACCCCCCTGCAGAAAGCTGGGGAGATGCAGGGCCAGGCACGATCAGTTCGACCCGCTGGGGCCAGCTCTCACGATACCATCCCCCACTCCATACAGAACGGGTCAGTCATCAACCACCAGGACCTCCTGTATATGCCAACCTCACACCTGGCCCAGACCGGGCCCTCTAGCCCCATGTACTCTCAGACTTCCACCCACAGGGCCCCTGAGTCCCCATTGAGGAGCGAACAAAACCACAGTGCCCATTACTTTGGTGTTGAACCAAAGCACCATGATCAGTCTGAAGCCAGACGCCGATTCCCCCCTCATGAGGGCAGCTGGGTGTCAAATCCAGGAACACCCACATGGGGTGACAACCCTACCCCAACACAACTGTCCCCAGAATTACCAGACCACAACTCGTATACAGCCTCTACACACCTGCGGGACGACGCAGACCGACCACAGTCTCCTTCACAATCTACAGAGGCCATGCAAGCCCTTGCGGCGCACCTAGAACTCCAAGCCTTACTCATACTTTTCCCATCCAAATCCGACATGAAGCAGCTGGGTTTGGAACTCAGGCAAGCATGGAGACAGGAGCTGAACCCAGTTCAGGAAGCAGTGACAGAGCTGCAAGGAAAATATCAGTCATTGGTACAAAGACAAGAAACTACTAGCCTCGCCATTAACAACCTACAAACCGCCTTAGCTGCTCAAGAAGAACGACAGAACCAGCTTGCAGCGCAATTCGACGACTTGGAGAACCGTAGCAGGCGTAATAACGTCAGACTACGCGGACTCCAGAAACCGTCCAAAACAGGTGACCTTATACCAACGCTGACCAAAATCTTCAAACCGGATTTTAGGCAGCCCTGAAAAAACTTAAAATAGAATTCGACCAGGCGCACAGAGCCCTCTGCCCGCAAAGCCAGGACCCGACTAGGGTGAGAGACGTGATCTGCAGGGTCCACCACTATAACCTTAAGGAAGAAATCCTACGCAAAGCCAGGCTGATGAAATCGATCTTCCATGAAAACACTAAACTTGGGTTGTATCCGGACCTCTCTCGTAGGACTCTGCGCATGAGAGCAGCACTAAAACCCCTAGTTGCTTTGCTGCAAGACCGGCGGATTCAATATCGATGGGGGTTCCCTTTCGCCCTTCAAGTCAAACAAGGGGACTCTTTGGTGACCCTGCGCTCCCCCGCTGATCTTCCAAGTTTCGTAAGCGCCTTGGGTCTGCCCCACGTGGAGTTGCCAGACTGGTCAACTGCAGTTGGCCCAGCTGGACCTCCCCGAGTCCTCATCTCTGCACCAATCAACTCATCGTTCATCCCCGATATCCGCTCCGAAGACCCAACGAGCGAGTCGCCGCCGGAGGAGAACCAATGACCAGACGACTCACCCAGATCCACATCGCTGACTTCCTGCTACGAAGGGTGGACTGTAATCCTTCACCAAACCACATAAATGGTGGTGCATTCGACCACCTTAGTCACATTCCATAAGACCCAGAGTTATGCCTTTCGAATTTCTCATAACATTCCTGCCGGTTGATGCTCGTTTGTATGTTGTTGCGATTATGACCGAATGGTTCATCCATGGTGACCATGTTGACCCCCCATTGATGCTTCTGGCCATGTCCTTCTATTGGCTGATTGCAGCAATTGGGCTGCTCACCTTAGTTTGGTGGCCTTTGTTTATTAGGCCGTTGAGGGTTTTATTGTTTCCTCTCCGATTTCCCTTCCCATCCCTGAGCCGGCTGATGTCGACCCCTGTATCCTGGACCCTGCATATCTCTGGAATCTGGGGTGAGTGTTTCTATGTAAATGTATTGTGTTAAAAAACTCCCTTAACTTTAAGGGATTCAATCCCCAAAAAAAGGTCACTGGTTTATACACTTGCATAAATGTAATCCCAATGTGTGCCGGCAGGAGAACACATACGGCAAAAAACGCCCCCCTTGAGAAACACACACTCCCTCCCGGGTTACCAAAACAGCAACCCCCAACAAAAAGACAAAAGGTGTAGCCATTTTAATCCCAAATCCCCCCCCTCACGGTGGGGGAAACGGGGGCTAAATGACGAGGCTGGGCCCCTTTTTCAAAAGGTAATCTTGGGGGAAAGGGTTTTATATATAGTAATATCTCGTCCACCATAACCAACTCCCTTCCTGAAAAAAAACCCTAGATAAACAAACCCCTTTTTTTGCTCAGGGAAAAATAATTATCTGGGGGGACTTCAATCTTGTCCTGCAACCTGACCTTGACACATCCCCCGGAAAGTTTTCCTTTCCCAAAAAAACCCTATTAACAAATTTAAAAACGGCTTTTGCACAACATGCAACGTCGGATGTATGGAGTTTAAAGCCCCCTAGGGAAAGGGAATACTCCTTTTTTCCCCCCCCACACTAAACAACACCCGGATAGACTTTGTTTCCCCCCAACCCCTTTTCCTTCGCATGCGTGACGCTAAGTTGACTGATGATCCATTCGGATCACTTCCCTAACTGTTTTTCCGACTTTGCCGCATTTTAGTCGCCCTCATTTGCGGGAAAACAAACGAGTCTCTTTGCCGGACACCTGTGCCTCAAAGATCTCCGGGTTAATTCAGGGGGGTTTGGTGCCAACCATAGCGGGGGACCCACGCCCCCTCAGACGCAGTGGGGGGCGCTAAAGGGTGCGTCCTAAGAGGACTCTCATAAAACAAGGGGCCCCCTCTGAAGCGCGAAGCCCAAACTAAACTCCAAATCTTATGATTGGGCTCCTGCGCAGAGTTATCCCATAAATCGTCAGGCCCCAAAGTCAGATCTTAGACAACTGCCCAAAACTGGGAAAGAGGTTTTTGCGCTCATGGAGCGAATCATAAACGCTATCGGCAAACAGAGAGGGCAAGGTTTTACGGGGGGCAATAAACCCGGGCGATACCGGGGCGCGTGCATTGTGAGGAAGAAGCCTCACTGTTTGTCCCGCTATTAAGACCCCGGGAAAAGACCAGTGAAAACACTTAACCAGGAAATTCTTGGGTCTTCCCGGTTTTACTAAACCTATATAAACCTCCCTAAATCGTTCGCCAAAGAGATCGGAGAGAAAATTTTGCAGCCCTACAAGCTTACCTGACAAAACGCCCCCCCCACCACCCCTGGGGACATACTCCTTCCTTGATGAACCATTTCCCCAAAAGGGAAACTTCAAAATGTTTTTATGGCTCTTCGGAGGCAAGAGTCCGGGACCCGCGGTTTCACTGCCAAATTCTTCAAAGTACTGAAATCGGAATTATCCCGCCCCTTTGCATGCCTTCAATACGTTCTAAAGACTGGGCCCTTCGACCCGAATTTTTTTAAAGGGCCCCCCATCACTTTCATCCAAACAGGGGGAAAAACCCAGCCCTTTTTGTCAAAGCAAAAGACCAATCTCCCTAATTAACGTGGATCTAAATTTTTGCAAAGTTGGGTCCGAACCCAAACAACCCCCCTATTGGTGGGGCCTTATACCCTCGATCAGGTGGGATTTGTCCCTACCAGGGGGAAAGGGGGATAATATTTGAAACCTTTACTTAATCGACCATGTCACCACGCTCGAATCCCTGATTCTCCTTCGTTGGATGCCGAGAAGGATTCGACCGGGTTGAAGGTCGTTTCATGAGGGTGTTTAGTAAATCTTGGATAGGCCGGCATCCTTTAAAGATCATGGATTATATGGCTCCCCCCCAAACAAAATTAGGGGTTTAAAGGCGCCTTTCTCCCCCCTCCATATCTGTAATGGTACCAGGCAGGGATGCCCCCTATCCCCCCTCCCCGTACCCTTGGTACTGGAGCGTTACGCAAGATTACGCACTAATGCTATCAAGGGGACTCCTGTGGGGACTAAAGATTAAATGCCAGCCCTTTTTGACCCACATACTCTATACATAACAGACCTCTGACTACGCTTCCCTCCATTCTACAAACTTTAAATTTTCGGACGGTTCCCGTGGTCATAAGGTTAACTGAACAAGAGTATGGGATTGAATCTTACGTTTCCGAAGGGAAGTATCCCAGCTGAAAGCGGATACTTTCCTTTCCATGGGCTACAAAGTCCAAAAATACTTCGGAAAACATTCCCGCAGTCTCAAGCACAATTCGACCTTAAAATTCAACCCATATTGAATCCAAAACCAGGGAGACCTCCCAGGGGGGACAGAAAAATTTCTCCTGGATAGGTCGGATCAAAATCCTAAAAATGAATCCTTCCCGCCTCCTATATCTGTTCCGGCGATCCCGGGGAGGCTCCCGAGAACTCTGTTCCACTCTATAAATAAGCTTGTGACATACTTTATTTGGGCAAGGAGGCATCCAAGAGTTGCCAGGGATACATTGGTGGCCCCACGATTAGAAGGAGGACTAGCCCTTCCTGATTTCCGAGGATATTATCTTGCAGCAGTCGCGGTAAGGATATTAGACGGGTTTTCACAACCCTCCTCGATCCAAACTGTGGGTACAAATAGAATCGGCGCTACATAAATACCCAACCGCCCCCCTCCCGTGGCTACCCTCCGCAATATTAACCAAAAAATCACTTAGACAAGTCCCGCTAATCTCCCAAAACATCATCCTCACTTGCAGAGCTTTATCCCATCCTCGATGCCACATTTTAAAAAATTTAGGTGGTCCGCTTACTCCCATCTCTGGCAATCCGGGATTACCCGAATCTCTAAGACACATATGTATGGAGAGGGACGGAGAGAGGGGATTTACTGTAATGATGGATGTGTACGAGGGAGCCATGCTCAAGTCATACACTGACCTGGTAGCTTCCTCCCCACAAGGGAACTTCGCTAGATTTCACTACTACCAGTTGAGAAGTGCTTGCTCTGCACTCGATGTGCCGCTTTCACTAAGCAGGCCACTTTTGGTATTTGAACGTTGGTGTTTGCAGTCGACGCGCCTTCCAAATGCTCTTTCAAGAGTTTATAACCTGCTGATCCATAAAGAAGACACTCAGCGGTTCGCTTACCAAAACTCATGGGAGAGGGAACTACAAAGGGCCCTGTCAGATGAAGAATGGGGAGAGATATTTCTTAGGCTTCGAGGGACTTCTGTCTCGATTAAGATACAGGAACTCAACTTTAAGATACTGTCTCGATGGTACAGAGTCCCAGCATTACTGCATAACGTGTACCCCACAGTCCCAAACACCTGCTGGAGGTGTGGAGATGAGGTGGGATCCATGTTACACATATGGTGGAACTGTGCGATACTGCAACCTTTTTGGGGTAAAGTGATTAAGGTTATCCATTGGTTTACGGGGGAAAGACTAAACAACGACCCGGTCACACTTCTGCTCCTCTGTGTGCGAGGCTCACACCGCTCACCCAGGAACAGACTTATCCTTGCTTTGTTAAACGCTGCCAAAACAATCATCCCACGACTCTGGCACTCCTCAACTTGCCCCTCAATAACAGAGTGGTTTAAGGAGATACACAGGATTTGCAAATGGGAGGAGATAAGATGCGACTCCCATGGCAAATCTTTGCTTTATTAAAAAACATGGGATGACTGGCTTTCCCAGTCGGACAAGTATAGAACTATCCTGTGACCGACCTGGTGCGAGGTCGGATGGGATGTGGGTGTCGACATCGGCTGGCTTGTTTTTCCCTTCCCCCACCCCTTTGGCCCTCCCCCTCTGACACTTGTCATTGTCTTGTTGATTTAGGTTTTAGTTTTGATATTTTTCTTTGCATCTTTGTTTTATTGTTGCTATTTGCTATAGGGAACATGCCCGTCAGACCTCAGTAGAGGCCTGATATACCACAATCTCAAGATGAACACAAGTGCTATGAGCTCTAGTAAGAAACTCCCGCTCTTATTTTCACTAATCCCTCCTGTCTTGGAGGCAGAGTAGGTTTTCTGAGCTATCACACTTCATCTTGCCTTTAATTAACGAATCTACACGTAACAAGTTAAAATTTGTATTGTGATTTGCCTATGTTACTGCCTGCTGTACAACGGCTCTTCAGACTCTTGGTTTGACAAATGATAACTTATCCTAGCAAGTTGACAATGTTGGTGACGCTAAAAGGCGATCTTAAGATGTGCTTTAAACTTGCTGACCCTTTTTATTGTACTTGTATTACTTCAACTGTCTATGGCAATAAAGTTTCTTTGAATTAAAAAAAAATAATTATTAGATAGATAGATAGATAGATAGATAGATAGATAGATAGATAGTGGACAAACCAGTCAACTTACTTTATCGTCTCTGGTTATAAATCCTCGTGATAGCGGTTGACTATGTCTGGTTCTGTTATAGAAGTAGGATTTTAGGTGTGGATCATGTAAATTGTTGTACTCTGTTTTGAACAAATAACAGTTTGGATCTGTCAAATCAAACCCATATCCTGGTTGATGAAGCTGAAAAAGAAAAAAGAAGTCTAAACATCAGAATTACTTTTAAACAAATGTAACCCAATTTTTACAACTACTTCCCTTAAAGGAGCTCTGTCAATTTGTAAATACAGATGCGCTGTTAGTATGGCACAGGTTTGTAGAGGGTGAGGGTGATGTTTTTTGTTTAGGCACACAATGCACCTTATGTATGAAAACTGTCCAGCAGTAAGTCTGTCTTTGTTGCCCATAGCAGCTCAGCTTTTACTTTTACAGAGCACTATATGGAGTGAAAGCTGAACTCTGATTGGTTCTTATGGACAACAAAGACAGTCTTACTGCTTGACAGTTTTAATACATAAGGCCCATTATTTACTACAGATTTCATCCAGTATTGCCCCCAAAAATTACTCTTTCTTCTATCTACAGGTCTCCTGATCAAACATAGGTTTTGTATACATGCAAACTATTTATATGTAAAAAGTAAGACATCCTGAATATATGAAACATAAATAGAAATTGATACACCTTTGCTGTATTTATATTAAAAGAAGCTGTAGCGAGTGCTGTAGGACCCAGAGGTTGAGAGGGAGGGGAGGTCCACTATAGCCCGTGCCTGCCATGTGGCCAACGCTGCTTCTGTTGTACTCCTGGTTCATGCTGCGGCTCATGTTGTGGACGGCGGGCATGGCCGGTTCTCTGCTGTTAACTCTGTCCCCACTGCCTGTGCTGTGCCAGCGGTGGCGTTCGATACTGAGTTACACTCACCTGTCTGTGCTCCTGCTCTGGCTTGCACCTGTCCTCTGTGGTTTCTTCTGCACACATGAGCACCCCTTAGGGTGTGCGGGACTGTTGTGATATGTAAAGGGACTGTGTCCCAATCACCCAGCCAATGACCTGTGAACCTTTGTGTTAAAAGGAACTTCCTGCCCCTTGTTGTTGTTCTACATAGAGCGTGACCTCTGTTTGCTGTGTTGCTGCTGCTTCCAGTGACTTCCAGTGTTAACCCTGCACTATCCAATGCCGTTCCTGCTGCTACACCCATCGCTACCTGTGTTACTGCTGTTCTCCAGTCTGGGACCTGTCATCCGTCTACGCCTACACAGGCTATATCCCATCACCTCTACCAGTTTCCAGTGTCCCTTGTTCTGCACATTGGCTGTCACTGTGAGTCTCCACTTATACCACCTTTGCTGCGGTGATCACAGAGGATCCACCATCTTCTCTGCGTTCTATCCTGGTAGAATGTTACATCAATGTTTTTTTAACTGTTTACTTTATTATTTATGCAACATGTTGTTGTAAGGTTATAGACGACATCTGGGTGTATTTTAAAATTTACTTTTTACATTGTCTTTTGCTGTAACAAGGGCTGTCATAGCCTGATCTTTGGCAATTTTATCTGCTGTATACATTGCTTTCCTTTCAGACTCCATCGGCCTAACCACAATTTGTTTATAAACCTGCACAAAGTCTATTTACTCAGAATGCTGTCATGACCTGCTAGTATTAGGGCATGTCCCCACGGTCAGGCTTTTCAGATGAATTTACAGACGGTTTTCGGTTTTGAAAGCCGTCTGTAAACTGGCCGTCAAACTTTAACATGGACCTTACAGGAAAATTCGTTCAGTAGTCCCGACTGCAGGGATTTTCCGCTGGGTGGATTTGTAGACTGCCGGCGGTCCGAAAAACATAGAACATGTTCATTCTTCCGCCCGGTTTTCGGGCAGAACATAAACATGTCAGTACGAAGAGGGAGGGCTTTTCTTCACAAACCGCGGACAAAAGCCATCCCCCTCCATGCCAGAAAAGAGCCGTTGATATTTTCTCTGTTTTTGGCACACAGTGGGATAGCTTTTCTCTGCGATTTGTGGAGAAAAGCCCTCCTCCTTTGTATCTACATATTCATGTTCTGCCCGAAAACCGGGCGGAAGAATGAACATGTTCTATGTTTTTCGGACCGCCGGCTGTGTAAAAAACCGTCCGTCGGAAAATTCGTGCACTGGGGACGGCTGAACGGATTTTCCATTATGGTCTGTGTTAAAGTTTGACAGCTGGTTCACAAACGGCTTTCAAAACCGAAAAACGCCTGTAAATCCAGCTGAAAACCTGACCGTGGGGATATGCCCAAACAGAGCAAATACCGGTTGCGATTTCCCCACTGATATTTTTCCCGTGCTGTGTAAATGGCCCCTTAAACTAACAACTTGGCACCTTATTCTGTAATTCTGCCTGCTTGTCAGATGTTGCCAACAAGGATCTGCTCTCAAAAGGATTATGTGAACAGTTGCAACTAGCAGGGTTTTTGTACTTACAGTAAGGTCCCAGGGATGCTACAGGGAAATTCAGCATTGTTATAAATTTCCTCTGTAAAATTTTAGTATTCTCCCAGTACCATTTTCTCAAGCAGCGTGTGGTCAAAGATACATCTTAACTGCAATGTGCATCAACAAATAGGACATATGTATGTATATACACATATGGACACAATTGTTGGTACACTTCCTTTAAAAAAAACCAAAAACCCATGCCATGAGTCACGCAGCGGACACCAAGCCACGGACGCGCTCGTATGCTCTCTGTCTCAACACTGTCTTTCTCACCTCGCTTCTGTGAAATTTGAAGGGCCAGGGTGCAAACGTCATGCACAGTCTAGCAGCCCGCCACAGTCTAGCAGCCCGCCTACAGCCAGCTGCATCTGCTCTACCACCTCCAGCAAGTCCGACTCATGCTGCCTATCTGGTTCCAGTGGTACCTCTGCTACATCTCTACCTTACACTGCATTATGACGGGAACCCCAAGACCTACAAGGGAGTCTTAAGTCAGTGGTCCATCCACATGTAGATGATGGCGAACCAATTCCACTTTCAGCGAACCAAGGTGGCATTTGTTATGTCTGCTGTTGAGCGAAGCCTTGGCCTGGGCTACACCCTTCTGGGACCGAGGGGATCCAGTGACCACCAACCTCCAGTTGTTTTTAGAGACTTTCCAGAATGTGTTTTGAAGAGCCTTGAGGTGCATCTTCTGCTGCGGCTTCTCTGCTCTGCCTACGCCAGGGTGACTCCACAGTCGGGCAATATGCTGTACAATTTTGCACACTGTTGTCTGAGTATGCATGGAATAATAAAGCCATAGTAGCGACATTCTGGCAAGGACTAGCACCAAGGATGAACGCGAGCTGGCTGGTCGAGATCTTCCCTCCTCCGTGGATTACCTTATTTATGTTACTATTAGTATAGACACCTGTTTTATGGAGAAACTACTGGAGATCTGCCAACAGCGTGAAACCATCTGACCTCATAGACTTCCTTGACTTGCTTTGGTGTTCCAACAGCTTCTACTTTCTCCACCAGTGTTCTGCCAAGAGGAACCGATGCAAGTGGAAAGAGCCCAACTCTCTGAGCTAGAACGGTCCCTCTGACGACAGCAAAATTTCTGCTTTTACTGATACAGTTCCAAGCACTCATTTACAGACTGTCCATTGTGTCTGGGAAACTCCCGCACCTAGGCTTCATGGGAAAGGTGTCCTTAGGTGTGAATACTACTTCTCCATGTCTGATCATGCTGGTCCTACTCTCTTCCTCGTTTGGTACCCGATTTCAAGTTATGGCTTTCCATGAAGAAATTGTATTGATGCAACTTTGGTGTCTAAGTATCGTCTTCCTGCGGTTCGTCTGGACAAACCCTTACTTGTCTCATCTATCAATGGAGAACTTTTGAGAGACTCCATTCAATATTGTACAGAGTCTCTTACACTTCAAGTGGGGGCGTTACACAAGGAGAAGATGGTGTTCCACATGCTGCTCAATGGATGAGGTCATGCGTTGGGGACAAGATTGCCACTCTCGCTGTCTTTTGGCATCCTGTCTGGTGTTGATCACTTCACCACTTATGCCTGCCATTCCACTTCCGGGCCTCCCATCCTTATACCACAAATTCGTGCAAAAAACAAGTGGCGACTCTACCGCCTCATCAAGCCTGATTGTCCTATTGATCTCCAGTCTGACACGCCATCTCCTCGAGGGAGAGTATACTCTTTGTCTGTGCCCGAGACCCAGGCCATGTTGCAGAAAATGTACAGAAAGGGATCATCCATAAGTCTTCCTCCCCATCTAGTGCTGGATTCTTCTTCGTGGAGAAGAAGGATGGTTCTCTTTGCTCCAGCATTGACTACTGGGCACTTAACAAGATAACTGTCAATAATCGGTATCTGTTGCCTCTTAAGTCCAAGCTCTTTGACAGTCTGTGTGGAGTCAAGATCTTAAACTAAACTCGATTTGCGAGGAGCTTAAAACTTGATCAGCTGATGTGAAGGTGATGAATAGAAGACCGCCTTCAACACACGTGATGGACACTTCGAATATCCTGAGATGCCATTTGACCTATGCAACGCATCTACGGTCTTCCAAGACTTTGTTAACAAAATCTTCAGAGACCTCCTATATGTCTGTGTTGTGGTTTATCTTGACGATATCTTCAAGAATCTAGCGTACTACTCTCTCCTCAGGTGTTTAATTGTCTCTACTCTCCAAATGGATCCTGTCAAATAATCTGCCATCCTGCAGTGGCTGTGACCAGTCAGACTTCGTGCCATCCAACGTTTCTTGGGGTTCACTAATTACTACTCCCAATTCAATCCTCATTATTCCACTTTGGTGACTCACATAGTGGAGCTTACCAAGAAGAACGTTAACCCTAAACTTTGGCCTTCAGAGGGTGAAGAGGCTTTCACTAGAGGTGGACAGTTTATCTGTGGGAGCCGGGGCTGTTCTCACACAGAAAACTCCTAAGGACAGGATCATCACTTATGGCTTTTTCTCCAAGACCTTTTCCTTTGCAGAGAGAAATTACACTATTGGGAACCGAGAATTACTGGCCATCAAACTGGCCTTAGAAGAGTGGCGCTATAGCGACCAGCACTGACAGCCTATCAGGAGACTGAACAGGTCTGTAGCTATAGTGACGTGAGGAGTTGATGCAACCCATACAAAATGGGATATCTAGGAATAGGTAGGACACTGTTAATGGACACAAATGGCAAAGTGACTTGTTTTTACAAGATCTTTAACATAAAAAACAATCCTTGTAGTGAGACAACCACTTTAAGAAAAAGAATCTTGAAATGGTGTAATTTTTCTAAGCTCTCAGAGTCCAAAAATCTTTATTACTCATATCTCATCATTACTGGTGGCCTAATATGTCAAGAGCTTTGTCCTTTCATGTGTCATGTGCCCACAACAAGACCCCTCGTCTCAAGCCAGCCAGCCTGCTTCTGCCTTTACCCATCACAGAGCGACCCTGGATCCATATGGCTATGGACATTACTGACTTGGATCCATATTCCAATAATACCGTCATCTGGGTGGTCACAAATCAATTCTCCAAAATGTCGCATTTTGTACCTCTGCTTCGTCTGCCTTCTGTCCCTCAACTGGCCTTCCATTTCTGCAAGCAAATTTTTTGCCTGCATGGACTTCATATTGTTTTGGACCGAGGAGTTCAATTTGTATCCAAGTTCTGGCATGCTCTTTGTTCCCATCTCCAAGTCAAGCTGGACATTTCCTTCGCATACCATCCGCAAACTAACGGGCAAGTTGAAAGGGTGAATCAGATCCTGGGTAACTACCTGCAACATTTCGTTTTTACACATCAAGATGACTGGACTGATCTCCCTTGGACCGAGTTCTGGTATAATCACCTCGACTTGAATTCCACAGGAGCGTCTTCATTTTTGTTGTTTATGGTCTTCATCTTCACCCTGCTCTTCCTCTGTCTGTTCCCTCTGATGTCCCCACTGTTGATGCCCAAGTCCAAGATATTATCACGATCTTGCAACAGACTCAATGTTCTCTTCAACTGGCATCCCCGCGCACTAAATCTCAGGCTGAAAAAAGACAAAGGCTTCCCCCCATCTTTTCTCCAGGAGATGAGGTTGGATTATCTAAAAAATATGTCCATCTAAAGATACCCAGCCTCAAGCACGGTCCACCCTTCCTGGGTCCATTTAAAGTCATCCAATGCATTAACCCCCCGTGGTCTACAAGCTTCGTCTGCCTCCTTCAATGAGCATTCTGTACTCCTCAACCCGCTGTGCCTCAACCACTTCTCCCAAAAAAATGAGTCTATACCTTATCAAGCTGAATCTGGGGATGCTTATGAGGTAAAATAGATGTTAGCCCAGAAGTTTATTAGGGGGAGGTGGTATTTCCTCCTTGACTGGAAGGGGTTCGGGCCCAAAGAGAGATACTGGGAGCCGGACAACATTGCCACCAGGCGGAAATGCAGATGCGCTCGTGTGCTCCTTGCCCCAACACTATTTTACTCAGCTCTTCTCGCTCCTGCTCCACTGTGGTCCTCTGCTCTGTGCTGGCATGTGCAACCTCCCCCCATGGAGCGAGTGTGCCGGCTCTGTGAAATTTAAAGGGCTAGCACACCGGTGACTAGATATCATCAGGTGCTGACCCAATATCTTTCAGCACTTCCTGCTCCCCTGTGTCAATCCATTGGTGTTGATTAGTTACTGTTGGAGAGAATGTTGCGCTATTTAGTTGTTCCGTGTACCAGATGTTCCTGCCTGTTTATACTGACCACGTTGCCTGCAACCTGCCCTGCCCTTTCTGCCTGTACCCGACCACGCACATGCCTGTCAATTCTGTAACACACTGCACTCTGGCCGCTATTGCAAGTTAGTCGCGTCAGGGCTAACGACCTTAGAGTCTACCTCCGCACAAGATCAACCGACCTTGCGGGGGCTCTGACGAAGACCGGGAGGCTCCTTTGACTCTGCTTACTGACGTGGCTTATACCACCAATTCCTTACAACCCACAATGGTCACTGAAATAACTTGAAACTGACAAAAAATAAATTTAAATTGACTGAAAAACAACTAATGAAAATCAGACATTGCGTTTGAATTGATGTGCAGCCGAAAAAAAAAAAATTGATTAAACTGGCCTGAATAAAAATAATAGTACCCCTAGAAAATATTGAAAATAATTTAACCATAGGGACATGTTAAACTAAGGTGTGTCCTATAATTAGCATCACAGCTGTCTTCAAACTTGTAATCAGTCTGCCTACTTAAAGGGTAAAAAATATCTATTTGGTAATATGGTGTGTACCACACTGAACATGGACCAAAGGAAGCTAGGCAGAAAATTTTCTCAGGAGATTGATCTCAGCTTGATGGTCAGGTTGCTACAGTTGCACATATTATTCAGAAGTTTAAGGTCTGTAGGACTGTAGCCAACCTCAGTAAATGTGGTGGTAAAAGAAAAATTGATGACAAATTGAAGAGATGGATGATATAATTTGTAAATAAAGAACCTAGAGAGACTTAAGGGGAACGCCAAAGTCAAGGTACATCAGTGTCAGATCACACCATCTGTCACTGTCTTTGCAAAGTGTACTTATTAGAAGATGACTGGAAACCACTGCTTAAAGGAAAGTGAATTGGGCTCACTTCTGTTAGATTGCAAGAGAAAAGTCCGGAGACACCTGAATACGGACATTCTCATTTCCCGCATAAGTCGCATCAGAGTGAATCGGTCACAGTAGTTCAGAAATTGTGCAATAAATGTGCACAGGTGTGACCCTGGAGGCGGCTTCTTGAGTAAGATGCGATGGGCCCTTTCTACCGCAAACATTATGGAGAAGCAGTTTTATCCAAAAGTATCAATGAAGACTGTTTCAAGCAAAGCTTCCGGATGAGAGTCTTCCACCCCTTCAGGAAGACCACTGAATCGCACATTGCACTTTCGAAGGCGATTTTCCTGATTGTCGACATGCTAGCGAAGCTTAGTTACTTGAGACGTGATCTTAGCAATTTTAGCATCTATAGGGGTAGTACGATCTTCCAGGTCACTCACTCTATGATCAACTTCAGTGACTCTTTTGCGCGTCTGTGCGGAGCAGGGAGATATCCACTTTTATCTTATTTATCCCAGTGGACAGCGTAGTTTGACATTTGTGGATAGCTTGAAGGACTTTCTGAGTATCCAAGCTCAGAGTTTCCTGCGAGTCAGGTGAGTGGTCCTTAGGAGAAGTAGATGGATTTGAAGAATGACCAGCATCCCTGATTTGCTCTGTTCTGCAGATCTGACCAAGACGGTCTGAGGCCTCAATGTGTTTCTTAGGAGGCATGATGCAGGCGTTGGAGAAGATAACGTATTAGAATAACGTTTGAGTTACGTTCTTTTAAATGGCACTGCACAGACCTCACCTCTATTTAACAAAAAGTCACGTATGGAGAGGAGAATATATAAACAATGAAGACAACGGTCTCAGTAAGAGAAGTAAGAGACAGTCTCGCAGGTGACCATACGAGTTGTGGGGAGCAATAGTCCAGAGCAAGAGAGGGTGTCTGCTAAGGTATGCATGGACATAAAGTAGTTGGACTTTGAGATATATAATAGTTACATCTCCAGCAAGTTTCCAGTGTAGTAACTGCAGTGTGCTAAAAGGGGGAAACACAGTCCATGCAATCACAGTGGAGTTGGAATCTGAAGAGAGATACTAATGGCAGACTAATGCTTGTACTTTACAATGACAGTGTTGCACAAAATTCACTCAAATATGAGGAGAAACTGCAGTCTACCCTCACAGGGTTAATATCTGGTGGGGAGAAGCTCTAGATTCGGGCAGCCCAGGCACCAGCTGACCAAAAAAGCCAACGAAACACAAAGATGGGGGCTCCTCGCGCTTCCTAGCCACCAGGACACCAACACTAAAAAATGGCTCCCACCAAACAGGTATCCATTGTATGGAGATGAAGTTGTGTAGTACTAGGCTACTGCCAGTAATTTACAGAAGCTATGGGGTCTTGTGTCCTCCCTCCATCATCAAGTGGCAGGGCCAGGTAATCTAGGCACTGGGAAGTCCCATTATGATGAGCAAGAAAGCCCGCGAAACGTGGGAAAGATGGCACGAGCAACATAGCGCGGGCAGGATGGCGACCACACAAGGACGCTGGCTGTCCAGGGCTCCAAACAGTTAACTGTCGCCCACTGCAGTGCCCTTCACCACTGCGCCACCCACCTCTCATCCCCCGCAGGAACCTCTGCAGAGATATCCCCCGCACTGCACTTTACCTCACCTCCACTACAGGAGGGGAAACAGCAACTGTCCGGCCATCAGGGCTGTCTTCACTGGATCTCACTCATCAGCTGGGAAACAATGGAAGTTAGGAGCAGACTGCAGCAGGAATCAGCAACAACGGGAAGCCGGGTAAGCTGTGCTCACTCTGATACTCTCACACCGTGTGCTTCTGGGGCCTTACCAGCACAACCTGGGCACAGACTCCAGAGCCCCCTCCAGACCTCTGAGCAGCTCCAATTCCAGCTGGTAGTCAACCGCAGGTGTGCCAGGTACTTTTCTTTGAGGTATACCAGGATATTCACAGGATTTTTAGAAATGTGTGCAGGAGCTATGGAGTAGTGTGTCATTTCTCCTCAGCAGTCAGGCCCTGCCCCTAAGGAGCAGTCAAACATTTTGTGGAAACTCACGATGGTAATTTCGATGCTTTCCACTTCTATGGTACTGAACGAGTTAACAAGCCCGCTGGGAGGGGGTGGGGGGTAGGATTGGAAGAAATTAGTAAGATTAAGAGAAGCCTATTGGGTTGAATTAAATACTTGTTGCCCACAGGGTCTGAATTTTAAACGTGATCTCTTGTATAATCATTAATAGGTTAAATTTCCCATTAGTGTTCAGGTGTGAGCATTTTCTATTCAAAGCAAGTAGATGAGTTTGTAGTCTAGTGAAGGGTTAATTGGGATAGTCTTGATGGCATGCATATATCTATGGCATTCTGATTGGTTTGTGGCACTGTTGATTGCACTGTTGATTGTTGTGAACAAGGACCCAAACAGGGTCTGAAACATTAGCACAACATTGGCACTGTATCCTCTGTTAATTATTGATTTATGCCAATAAAGGACCCGGTTTTATGACTTGCTGGATATCAAGCGTATAGTTTGAGGCTTCTCTAATTTATGCTTTCCTTGAATGAGCTGTCGGTTTAGATGAACAGCCATACCTTGATAGGCTAACAGTTGTTTACGAATTCCATTTACGGATGGATGATGGATTGAATAGTGGTCTGTGAGATGTTTAAAGCTTGGTTTTTCTTTTTTTTAAACCTAACCCTGCAATACACTTTGCCACTACTTTATCCCTGAGCTGTCTGGTGTATTCCTTGGCTTTCATTATGCTTTTTGTTCACTAATGTTCTCTATCAAACCTCAGAGGTCTTCATAAAACAACTGTAGTTATACTGAGAATAAATTACATACAGGTTACTAGTTATTTTTATTACTAATTAGGTGACTTATTTTTAGTTGGCCAAAATTTGGAAATGCACATTGTTTTCTTTACACTTCACATATACTTGCTACATTGTTTTGCTCTGTTAGATAAATTAATAAGAGGTTGTCTCATTACAAGGATTACTTTTTATGTTAAAGATCTTGCAAAAACAAGTCACTTTGCAATATATGTCCATTAACAGCGTCCTACCTATTCCTAGATATCCCCCTCTTGTATGGGCTGCATCATCTCCTCAGGTCGCTATAGTTACAGACCTGTTTGATCCCTCATGATAGGCTGCCAGCACTGGTTGCTATAGCTACAGACCTGGCTTCTACTGCAGCCTAGTAGAAGCCAGTAAAATGCTCCTGAATTTAAAATGAAAACAAGAAAACAGGACTGAGGTAAGCTGAATCGACGTAGTGAGACAACCTCTTCCAGTTTCCGGCTGTAACGTTTGAAAATGAGGAACAGTTCAAGGGGTATGAATACTTATACAGCCCACTCCCCTCTCTTCCTCTCTCTCTCTCCCCTCTCTCTCTCTCTCTATTATTATACTCTCTTATCTACTATACTATATATATATATATATATATATTTATATATAGAACACATAGATTATATCACATATATTTGTATTAAAATACATGGCTATTATAAAGGAAATTTAAATATAATATATAATAATATATATATATAATATTATATATAAAAGTATTTTTATATATAGAACACAGTCGGAGACCAGCTTCATATCCACGGAATATGGTTTGTGATTAAAAATACATGGCCTCATTATAAAGGAAATTTAAAAAATATGTAAGCATGAAAAACAACTACATCCCAAGATTGTGAAAAAAGCCTTCAGAAAACAATGACGCTGACGCGTTTCGGGGATGCAAACTCCTTACTCATAGCATGACACAATTGTGTACCAGAAACATTTATATACTCCTCCCAACTTTACTTCCATTTAATTTTGCGCTTGCAGGTGCACAGTTGCGTACTTCAATTAAAACATGATAAAAACAAATGACATATTAAAAATATATATGAAGTACTAAATTATTAATAATGATAAATAATGTCTCCCGACATTTTGCCCAAGTCCATGGTGAAGATCTGGGTACATTATCCTTTCTGGATATTGAGAAGGTAACCCGTTCGTTCATAAAAAAAAAAAACTATTGAGTAGAGAAGCCTGGAGAATTTACCATCTGGGCACGAGGATACCATTGGGGTTAAATACTGTTACGGGTGTCCCTGCGACCCCCATGTCGGGTCGCAGGCACACCCGCACCTCCGCAGCGTCCCCAGCTGCGGCCAGCAGCTCTGACACCACTTACCTCACCACACTCCTGTTCTTGTCCATGTGCGCGCTCCTGCTGCCGGCTGGGTGTGCGCCCGCCCCCTATGGCGTGCGCGCGGTACTCCAGGCAAATTTAAAGGGACAGCGCGCCGGTGATTGGTCTCACCGGGCGCTGACCCTATTTAAGCCCTGCCTCTTCCCTAGCACCTTGCCGAATCGATAGTGCCCTGTGCCTTGAGAGGAAGCGTTCCCGAGTATCTTGTTTGTCTACTGTGTACCGTACCTTCTGCCTCCGTCCCTTGACCACGAACCATTGCCGCCTGTCCTGACCTTCTGCCTGTCCCCGACTACGAACCATTGCCACCTGTCCTGACCTTCTGCCTGTCCCCGACTACGAACCATTGCCACCTGTCCTGACCTTCTGCCTGTCCCCGACTACGAGCCTGCTTCACGATTCTGTACCGCGCAACACCTCGGCTGCCACCGCAAGCAAGTCACGTCAGGGGTAGCGACCTGGTAGCAATCCGCCGCAGCAAGTCCATCCCGCTTTGCGGCGGGCTCTGGTGAAAACCGGACCTACTTAGATTCCGCTCCCTGGCGTGGCTTACACCATCGCTTGTGGTGGTCCAGAGGATCCACTTCCACTGACCGTTACAGTTCGATTCGGCCATGGATCCCGCCAAGGTGCCTCTACCAAGCGTCTCTGACATCACCACCATCGTGGCTCAGCAATCGAAGCAGATCGCGCAGCAAGCGCAGCAGCTTAACCAGCTGTCTACTATGATGCAACAGCTCCTTGCCACTCAGCAGCAGCAGTCGGCGGTGGTGGCTCCCTCCGTGGCAACCGTTCCAGGGATGTCCGTCGGTCCTAAACTCCGGTTGTCCATGCCGTTGAAGTTTGATGGGGACCCAAAGGCCTCCAGGGCCTTCATCACCCAGTGCTCCCTCCACGTGGAACTTATGGCTGGTCAGTTCCCATCGGAAAGGTCCAAGGTGGCCTTCGTGGTCAGTCTCCTCTCCGGGAAAGCCCTGGCCTGGGCGACCCCCCTCTGGGATAGAGGTGATCCGGTCACAGCTGATCTGACGACATTCCTGCAGGAGTTCCGCAGTGTCTTCGAGGAGCCTGCCTGCGCTTCGTCTGCTAAAACCACCTTGTTAAACCTGCAGCAAGGGAACTCCTCCGTAAGTGACTACTCTGTGCAATTCCGCACACTAGCTTCAGAGTTGGCTTGGAACGATGCAGCATTGGGTGCCACGTTCAAGAAGGGCCTCTCCAACCAGATTAAGGATGCCCTCTCCACCCGGGACCCTCCGTCTTCGTTAAGCGAGCTCATCCATCTGGCGACCCGGATTGACATCCGTCTCTCGGAGAGGCGGGAGGAGCTCCGCCATGAGCGTGTACCAGTGCAAACACGTCGTCTACCCCATCTTGCTCCGGTGTTTTTTCGGCCTCCACTGCCTCCTTCCCAGCCAGCCGTGGAAGAGGCCATGCAAGTGGACAGAGCCCATCTGACTCCGCAAGAACTTAACCGACGACGTGAGGAGAACCTATGCCTCTACTGCGGCAGCCCCGAACATCTCCTCAGGGGTTGTCCGCTCCGTCCGCAACGTCCGGGAAACGCTCGCACCTAGGCTTCGTGGGAGAGGCGTCCCTAGGTGTGAACAATCCCTCTCCATGGCTCTTGCTGCCAGTTCTGGTCACAACCAGTTCCGGGATCTCATTACAAGTGGCTGCCTTCCTGGATTCTGGGTCTGCCGGGAATTTTATGGATGCTGCTTTAGTGGCCAAGTATCGTCTCTCGGTGGTCTGCTTAGACCAACCCTTGGTCATCTCGTCCGTTAGTGGTGAACTCTTGAGTGACTCCATCCTCTTCTGGACTGAACCGGTGGTCCTACAAGTCGGAGCTTTACACAAGGAGAGGATCGCATTCTTCGTGCTACCCCGCTCTTCCTCGGCTGTCCTCCTAGGGCTTCCATGGCTGCAGCGTCACACCCCCGTGCTCGACTGGAAGACGGGTGAAGTTTTGCGTTGGGGGCGCGATTGCCAGTCTCGCTGCCTATCGGCACCTCGTCGGCTGCGCCCCATTCCTCCGCAGTCTCCTCTCAAGCCCTTACCCGGCTTGCCGCCAAGATTTTCAGGATGTCTTCTCCGAGAAGCAGGCGGAGACTCTACCTCCCCATCGTCCCTACGATTGCCCTATAGACCTGCTGCCCGGGTCTTCTTCACCTCGGGGTAGGGTCTACCCGCTCTTGGTACCCGAGACCCGAGATGTCTGCCTACATTAAAGAAAACTTACAAAAGGGCTTCATCCGCAAATCTACTTCTCCGGCGGGTGCCGGATTCTTCTTTGTGGAGAAGAAGGATGGTTCCTTATGACCCTGCATCGACTCCCGCGGTCTCAACAAGATCACTATCAAAAACTGGTATCCTTTACTATTGATTACAGAACTCTTCGATCGTCTCCGCGGAGCTAAAGTCTTTTCCAAGCTGGATTTGCGGGGGGCGTATAATCTCGTCCGGATCTGAGAAGGTGATGAGTGGAAGATGGCCTTCAATACTCGTGATGGGCACTTTGAGTATTTAGTGATGCCCTTTGGCTTGTGCAACGCTCCAGCAGTCTTCCAAGAATTTGGCATTGACATTTTTAGACATCTCCTGTATGTCTGCGTAGTTGTCTACTTGGATGACATTCTGGTGTTTTCGCCTGATCTGGAGACCCACCAGTCGCATATGCGCCAGGTCCTGAAACACCTGCGTGAGAACCATCTCTATGCCAAGCTAGAAAAGTGCCTTTTTCACCAGACCAGCCTCCTGTTCCTAGGATATATAATCTCGAACAAGGGCCTGCAGATGGACCCCGCTAAATTCTCCGTCATTCTGCAGTGGCCTCGACCCGTCGGCCTCCGAGCCATACAACGCTTCCTGGGCTTTGCAAATTACTACAGGCAGTTTATTCCGCATTTTTCGACTTTGGTGGCACCGATTGTGTCTCTCACCAAAAAGCATGCCAATCCGAAACTGTGGCCACCAGCCACCGAAGAAGCTTTTTCCAAGCTGAAAGCAGCATTTGTCTCTGCACCTGTGTTGTCTCGTTCTGATACGGAGAAACCCTTCTTCTTAGAAGTAGACGCCTTTTCCGTGGGGGCCGGGGCAGTCCTCACCCAAAAGGGGCCCAAAGGCAAGACTCAGACCTGTGGGTTCTTTTCCAGAACCTTTTCACCTGCGGAAAGGAACTATACCATCGGGAATCGGGAGCTTCTCGCCATTAAGCTCGCTCTGGAAGAATGGCGCCACCTCCTGAAGGGTGCTCGGTATCCCGTGAATATCTTCACTGACCACAAAAACCTTCTCTACCTCCAGACAGCGCAACGTCTAAACCCACGCCAAGCAAGGTGGTCTTTGTTCTTCGCCCGGTTCAATTACGTGATCCATTTCCGACCGGCGGAGAAAAACATCAAGGCCGATGCCCTTTCCCGTGCCTCAGACGTCAGTGGGGAAGAGGAGGCCGTTTCCCGGCACATCGTACCGCCAGAACATCTAGTATCCGCGGCCCCTGTAAACCTCCAACATGTAACCCCGGGTAAGACATTTGTACGCCCTGCTCTTCGGTTGAGGGTTCTGAAATGGGGTCATTGTCATGGGGGCTGGCGCGGATGCCGTCGCCCCACGCGGCCGCCCCCCTGCCTGCATGGGGACCATCCCCTTGCTGCCCGGGCTCCGGCGCCAGTACACTTACCATTCCACGCTCCTGTGCTCTCTGCTCCTATCTGTGCCAGATGCTGCACGCAAACCCGCTGCACGACGGCTGGTCTGGATTCAAAGGGCCAGCGCGCCGGTAATTTGTCAATTGCCGGCCGCTGGTCCTATATATGGTATACGCCTCCTGCACTCTCTTTCGGATTGTTGGTGTGCGTTTAGTGTGTTTTGGGAGTGTTGGAGTTCCGTTGGCGAAGCCAGGTGTGGAGAAACGCGCGTTGGGGTCTGTCTGTGCCTCCTCTGGGTGGGTATGCGCTCTTACTATGGGTGATTATATGGTGATATATCATTGACTGTTTGTATATTTATATGTATATTTGGTTATATACTATGTTACTTATTTGACATGATTATGTACCTTATGCATACCACCTAGTGTGGGGTTGTATCTTTGTGACACCACCATTTTTAGCTATATGTATTTGGTATTTTTGTGGAAATTAATAAAAAGTTTTGTATATATGTACTTTTGTATTTTTGGTAGTTTTTTATATATATTTGTGCTGGTTAGAATTTTGGTTTACTACCTTGTTTTATTATGATTTTTTGATATATTGGCGTTGGAAATTTTTCTAAGCCACGCGCTGGTGTCCAAATTTTGTCTCCTGGTGACCCCTCTGCAGAAACCCATCTTTGTCACCTCCGTCAGTGGCGAATGCCTAAAGGACGCTATTCGGTTCTGCACTGCGCCCCTCACCTTGCAGATTGGCGCCCTACACAAAGAGACTCTGAGACTTCTCGTTATGCCTCGCTCCTCTTCTGAAATTCTCCTGGGCCTCCCTTGGTTGCAAGACCATGCCCCGACCTTAGACTGGAACACGGGCGAGATTATCCGTTGGGGTCCCACGTGCCACTCGCGATGCCTTCCTGTACTCTGTCCAGCTCTACGGCCCGCCTCTGTAAAGTCTACGAAGCCTCTGCCGGGTCTGCCCACTCCTTACCAGGATCTAGCCGACGTCTTTCCCGAAAGAGAGGCCGAAACTCTTCCCCCGCACCGGCCGTTCGACTGTCCTATTGCCGGTAGTACTCCTCCCTGAGGCAGAGTCTATCCTCTTTCTGTCCCGGAGACTAAGGCGATGTCGGAATATGTCCAGGAGAATCTCCGTAAAGGCTTTATACGCAAGTCTTCCTCGCCTGCGGGGGCCGTTTTTTTCTTTGTTGAAAAGAAAGATGGTACTCTCCGGCCCTGTATCGATTATCGGGGACTCAATAAAATCACTATAAAAAAATCGGAGCTTTTTGATCGCCTGTGTGGCGCAAAATTTTTTTCCAAGTTGAATTTACGCGGAGCATACAACTTGATTCGTATCCGTGAAGGCGACGATTGGAAAGCGGCCTTTAATACCCGAGATGGCCATTTTGAATATCTCGTCATGCCATTTGGCCTCTGCAACGCTCCGGCGGTGTTCCAGAATTTCGTCAACGAGATCTTCCGCGATCTTCTCTACGTCTGTGTTATTGTCTACCTGGATGACATTTTAATCTTCTCTCTTGATCTGGAGACTCACCGCCACCACGTCCGCCAGGTCCTCAGAAGTCTCCATAGCCACCAGTAATATGCCAAACTGGAGAAATGCTTGTTTGAACGCACCTCGTTTCCCTTCCTAGGGTACATCGTCTCGGATCAGGGTCTCCAGATAGACCCCTCTAAGCTTTCAGCAGTCTTACAGTGGCCTCGACCAGTGGGCCTTCGGTCCATCCAACGCTTTTTAGGCTTTGCAAACTATTACGGACAGTTCGTCCCGCATTTCTCCACACTCGTGGCCCCGCTGGTGGCCCTTATGAAGAAAAATACTAACCCTAAATCCTGGCCTCCAGAAGCCTTTGATCGCCTTAAATCGGCATTCGCCTCAGCTCCTGTTCTGTATTGCCCGGACGCGCAGCCTAGAAGTGGACGCCTCCTCAGTAGGTGCAGGCGCTGTCCTCCTTCAGAAGTCCTCCTCTGGGAGACTGCGTACTTGCTGCTTCTTTTCCAAAACCTTCACCCCAGCCAAAAAAAATTACATGATCGGTGATCGCGAACTACTGGCCATTAAGTTAGCCCTAGAAGAATGGCGGCACTTGCTGGAGGGGGCTCGCCACCCCATCGAAATCTTCACCGATCATAAAAATCCTCTTTATCTCCAGTCTGCTCAACGACTGAACCCTCGACAAGCCAGGTGGTTGCTCTTTTTCACCCGCTTTGATTTTCTCCTTCACTTTCGGCCAGCTGGGAAGAACGTCAAAGCGGACACCCTCTTTAGATCCTCGGAAACAGTGGACCTGGAGCCGCCTCTGCAGCACAAGGTTCCTCCAGAACGACTCCTCACGGCGGCCCCCATGGACCTTCGCAGGCAAGTCACGTCAGGGGTAGCGATCTGGTAGCCTCACGCCGCAGCAAGTCCATCCAGCTTTGCGGCGGGCTCTGGTGAATACTGGGGGCTACTTAGACTCCGCTCCCTGGCGTGGCTTAACTATCATCGCTTCGGTGGTCCAGCGAATCCACCAATCCATTACAGTCATTGCTCTCGCACAGCTGGACACCCTGGGGTACGGAGGTCTTGTTCCTTGATTTCCCGGTTTTACTGGTGGCCGGACCTCGCTAAAGATGTGAAGGAGTTTGTGGAGGCCTGTACCACCTGTGCCCGCAACAAGTCACCCCGTCTCAGACCCGCGGAGTTACTTCAGCCTCTGCCGGTACCTAGCAGTCCTTGGGGCCATATTGCTATGGACTTCATCACCGACCTACCGCCCTCTGATGGAAATACGGTTATCTGGGTGGTCACTGACCGTTTTTCGAAAATGGCACACTTCGTTCCCTTGCCCGGTCTCCCTTCTGCTCCGCGACTCGCCAATCTCTTTTTTAAGCATATCTTCCGCCTACATGGACTTCCCCTACATATTGTCTCAGATCGGGGAGTTCAATTCGTCTCGAGATTTTGGCGAGGCCTCTGTTCTCTACTACAAGTGGCCCTGGCTTTCTCTTCCGCGTACCACCCACACATGGGCAAGTGGAGAGAGTGAACCAAGTCTTGGGTACCTATTTCTCCCACTTCGTATCCGCAAGACAAGATGATTGATCCAGTCTTTTGCCATGGGTGGAGTTTTCATATAATTCTCTGAACTCTGATTCCGCTGGGGCCTCCCCCTTCTTCATCGTCTTCGGTCGGCATCCCGCCCACCCCTCCGCTGCCCTCTGCCTCCTCCGATGTCCCTGCGGTGGATAATCGGGTCCGCGACCTATCTGCCGTTTGGAAGGAGACGTGCCAATCTCTGCTCCAGGCCTGGCTTACACAATCACTTGTGGTGGTCCAGAGGATCCACTTCCACTGACCGTTACAAATACCAGGCAAGATATTAAGTATCATTATTAATAATTTAGTACTTCATATACATTTTTAATATGTCATTTGTTTTTTATCATATTTTAATTGAAGTACGCATCTGTGCACCTGCAGGCGCATAATTATCTGAAAATGAAGTTGGGAGGAGTATATAAAGGGTTCTGGTGTGCACGTGTGTCATGTGTCACGGATGCCCCTGCGACCCTTGTCCCGGGTCGCAGGCGCATCCGTCCCCCGACGCCGAGCGGCGCCCCATCCCGTACGTCGGGTCCGTTTACCCTCCTGTCAGTGCCGGCGTTCACTTACCCGGCCACGCTCCTGCTCTGTCCGTCTTTGTCCCGCGGCGGGCGTGCCGGCAGTGTGAAATTTAAAGGGACAGTGCACCGGTGATTGGCCATTGCCGGGCACTGTTCCTATTTAAGTCTGGCCTCTTCCTGGCAGCCTTGCCGGATCCTTAGTGTTCATGCCTTTGGAGAAAGCGTTCCAGAAGTCTTGTCTGGTCTTGTCTACCGTGTACTGAATCGCTAGCCTACGTTTACCGACCACGAACCTTGCCGGCTGCCCAGACCCTTTGCCTGTCCACGTCTGCGAACCAGAGCCGCCCGTCCTGACCTTCTGCCTGTCCCCGACTACGAGCCTGCCTGACGAATCTGTACCTCGCCTACCTTTGGCTGCCACCGCAGGCAAGTCCCGGCAGTGGAAGCAACCTGGTAGATTCCCGCCGCAGCAAGTCCATCCCGCTTTGCGGCGGGCTCTGGTGAAAACCGGGACCTACTTAGATTCAGCTCCCTGGTGTGGGCTTCCACCATCGCTTGCGGTGGTCCAGCGGATCCACTACCAGACCGTTACAGTAGGATCCGGCCATGGATCCCGCCAAGGTGCCATTACCCAGCCTGGCGGACCTAACGACCGTTGTTGCCCGCCAGTCACAGCAACTAGGTCAACAGGCGCAGCAACTGAACCAGCTGTCCACCATGTTGCAGCAACTCGTCACTGCCCAGCAGCAGCAACCTTCGCCATCTCCCGTGGTTGTTCCTGCCTCAGTGGTTCCTGTGGCTCTGGGGGGCCCCAAGCTTCGGCTGTCGCTCCCGTCCAAGTACGACGGAGATCCGAAACTCTGCAGGGGGTTCATCACCCAATGTTCTATGCACGTGGAGCTGATGGCCGACCAGTTCCTGTCCGAACGTGCGAAAGTGGCTTTCGTGGTCAGCCTACTCTCCGGGAAGGCCCTGGCATGGGCTACACCTCTGTGGGACAGGAACGATCCGGTGACGGCGGACCTACAGTCGTTCCTCAGTGAGTTCCGCAGTGTGTTTGAGGAACCAGCTCGTGCATCCTCCGCGGAGACAGCCCTCCTAAACCTACGCCAGGAAGATCTGTCTGTGGGAGACTACGCGGTACAATTCCGCACTTTATCCTCAGAACTGTCATGGAACGCGGCTGCTCTGTGTGCCACCTTCAAGAAAGGGCTCTCAAGCCGAGTTAAGGACGTCTTGGCCGCTAGAGACATTCCATCTTCCCTCAGTGACTTGATCCGGTTAGCTACCCGCATTGATGTGCGCTTCATTGAACGGGAAGAGGAACTTCGGCAAGAGTGTCAGCCAGTCCAACCTCGCTGGTTTCCCCGCCTGGCACCGGTTTTCCAGAGGCCTCCTGCGCCACAGTCGCCAACACCCACCGAGGAGCCCATGCAGATTGACCGGGCTCGTCTCACTGAGCAAGAGTTGGCCCAGCGTCGGCAAAGGAACTTGTGCCTCTACTGTGGCAGTCCAGAACATTTCCAGAGGAGTTGTCCCAAGCGTCCCACGCATGCGGGAAACTGCCGCACCTAGGTTCTATGGGAGAGTCATTCCTAGATGCAAACTCCTCCTCTCCACGCCTGCTGATGCCAGTACAGGTCGTGTCTGAAGCTGGAATCTCGTTCCAAGTTCCGGCGTTTCTGGATTAGGGCTCAGCCGGGAACTTTATCCATCAGTCTCTGGTGAGACAGTATCATCTTCCTGTGATCCATCTGGAGAAACCGCTCGTTATCTCATCTGTCAGCGGGGAGCTGCTTAGTGACACCATCCAGTTTGCCACCAAGCCACTGTCCCTCCAAGTGGGGGCGCTACATAAGGAAGAGATCTCCTTCTACGTGTTGCCTCGCTCCACGTCGGCGGTCCTTCTCGGACTTCCATGGCTGCGGCTCCACTCTCCTACGCTGGACTGGACGTCTGGAGAAGTAACTCGTTGGGGTCCCAACTGTCGGGGGCGTTGTTTGGTGGCGCCTCGCCCGGTGCTTTCCTGCTCCCGCTCGACCCTTCGTGAGCCGCTGCCCGGTCTGCCGCCCGAGTATCTGGAGTACGCCGATGTGTTCTCTGAGAAACAAGCCGAGAGTCTTCCTCCGCATCGTCCTTACGACTGCCCGATTGACTTACTGCCTGGCACCAGTCCTCCTCGGGGCAGAGTCTACCCCTTATCCGTTCCAGAGACACAAGCCATGTCGGAGTACATCCAGGAGAATCTCCAGAAGGGGTTTATACGAAAGTCCTCTTCTCCCGCGGGTGCGGGGTTCTTTTTCGTAAAAAAGGACGGTTCCTTACGGCCCTGCATAGACTACCGGGGTCTGAACAAGATCACGGTGAAAAACCGGTACCCTCTGCCGTTGATCACAGAGCTCTTTGACCGTCTGCGGGGCGCAAGGATCTTCTCCAAGCTGGATCTGAGAGGGGCCTACAATTTGGTCCGAATCCGCAAGGGCGATGAATGGAAAACGGCCTTCAACACCAGAGACGGGCACTTTGAGTACCTGGTGATGCCCTTCGGACTGTGTAATGCGCCTGCCGTCTTCCAGGAGCTCGTGAATGACATCTTCAGAGATCTCCTCTACACCTGCGTAGTGGTTTACCTAGATGATATCTTGGTGTACTCTCCTGACCTCGAGACCCACCGCAGCCATGTTCGTCAGGTGTTGAAGCGTCTCCGAGAGAACCATCTGTATGCCAAGCTGGGGAAGTGCCTCTTCCACCAAACCAGCCTTCCGTTTCTGGGATACATCATCTCTGACCAAGGCCTACAAATGGATCCAGCGAAACTGTCGGCCGTGTTGCAGTGGCCACGCCCAGTCGGCCTGCGAGCCATACAGCGCTTCCTGGGGTTCTGTAACTACTATCGCCAATTTATTCCCCACTTTTCTACGCTAGTGGCACCGATAGTGGCACTTACAAAGAAACACGCTAACCCGCGCAGCTGGCCCTCCGAAGCTGAAGAGGCATTCTCTAAGCTCAAGTCTGCCTTTACCACAGCATCTATCCTTTCGCGGCCGGACCCCGCGAGACCCTTCACGTTGGAAGTGGATGCCTCGTCTGTGGGGGTCGGAGCAGTTCTTACGCAAAAAGGGCCCACGGGCAAGACCGTAACGTGTGGCTTCTTTTCCAAGACGTTCTCCTCGGCCGAGAGGAACTACACGATTGGCGATCGGGAGCTACTAGCTATCAAGCTGGCGTTGGAGGAATGGCGTTATCTGCTGGAAGGTGCTCGCCATCCCATCCGCATCTATTCGGACCACAAAAACCTCCAATACCTCCAGACGGCTCAGCGACTTAACCCACGCCAGGCTAGGTGGTCGCTCTTCTTCTCCCGGTTCGACTTCCAGATCCACTTCCGGCCCGCAGAAAAGAACGTGAAAGCCGACGCTCTCTCCCGTGCCTCCGACGTGGTGGGTGAAGAGACTACTCCGGAGCACATAATTCCCCCAGAACGTCTTATCTCGGCTGCTCCAGTTGACCTCCGGAAGGTTCCCCCGGGGAAGACCTACGTAAGCCCTGCTCTCCGCAGACGTATCTTGAAATGGGGACATTGCTCCTTGGTGGCCGGTCATCCCGGCGCCCGAAAAACATTCCTCTTGATATCCCGGTTCTATTGGTGGCCAGAGCTCGTTAAGGATGTCAAGGACTTCGTTGAGTCTTGTAACTCCTGTGCCCGCAACAAGACGCCTCGTCACAAGCCGGCAGGCCTACTACATCCACTACCCATCCCTACTCAACCATGGACCCATATAGCGATGGACTTTGTAACCGATCTCCCTCCTTCGGCTGGCAACACCATTGTCTGGGTGATCACAGATCGGTTTTCCAAGATGGCGCATTTTGTCCCGCTGCCTGGCCTGCCATGTGCCCCCGCCTGGCAGAGCTATTCTTTCATCATGTCTTTCGTCTGCATGGGCTCCCTCAGCAAATTGTTTCGGATCGAGGGGTTCAGTTTGTTTCCGTTTTGGCGGGCTCTGTGTTCCCAACTCCAGGTGAAGCTCGACTTCTCTTCTGCTTACCACCCTCAGACGAATGGCCAGGTGGAGAGGGTCAACCAGGTTTTGGGGTGTTACCTACGCCACTTCGTCTCTGCACACCAAGATGACTGGTCCAACTTGCTGCCATGGGCGGAATTCTCTTATAACTCCCTAGATTCAGAGTCCACGGGGGCCTCGCCCTTCTATATCGTATACGGTCTGCATCCTTGCCCACCTCTCCCTCTGGCATCCCCATCCGAGGTTCCGGCGGCGGATGCATTGGTCCAGGACATGAAGATCATCTGGTCCCCGACCCGCCAGTCTCTGCTCCATGCTTCCGAGCGCATGAAGATTCAAGCCGATAAAAGAAGAAGTCCTCCTCCTGTCTTCTCCCCAGATGACAAGGTGTGGCTGTCGGCCAAACATGTCCGCCTTAAGATGCCTTCCTACAAACTGGGACCCCGCTTCCTGGGACCCTTTGAGGTTCTTAGTCGCATTAACCCGGTCTCCTACAAACTCCGGCTCCCTCCTACCATGCGAATTCCCAACTCATTCCATGTCTCATTACTAAAACCCCTGGTCCATAACCATGTCTCTCAGAAGTCTGTCCCTCCTCTGTCTGTGGCTGGTGCCTCCAATGTCTTTGAGGTCAAGGAAATCTTGGGTATTAGGAGAACTAGAGGGAAACGATATTTTCTGGTTGACTGGAAGGGGTTCGGGCCCGAGGAAAGGTCTTGAGAGCCGGAGGAGAACATCCTGAACCGCACCATCATCCAGAAATTCCTCCACTCCAGGAAGAGGGGGACCCCAAGGGGGGGGGGGGTACTGTCACGAATGCCCCTGCGACCCTTGTCCCGGGTTGCAGGTGCATCCGTGCCCCGAACGTCGGGTCCGGGGTCCGCTCACCCCCTGTCAGTGTCGGCGTTCACTTACCCGGCCACGCTCCTGCTCTGTCCATCTCTGTCCCGTGGCGCGTGCGGCCCCGCTCCCTAGGGCACGCACGCGTCGACAGTGTGAAATTTAAAGGGACAGTGCACCGGTAATTGGCCATTGCCGGGCACTGTTCCTATTTAAGATTCCGGGCCTCTTCACCTGGCTGACCTTGCTGTAGGATCCTTAGTGTTCCATGCCTTTGGATTGAAAAAAGCATTCCAGAAGCCTTATCTAGTCTTGTTCTACCGTGTTACCGAATCCGCTAGCCTATACGTTTACCGAACCCACAAACCTTTGCCGCTCGCCCAACACCTTTGCCTGTATCCACGTCTACGAACCATGCACCTGCCCATCCTGACCTTCGTGCCTGTCCCCGACTACGAGCCTGCCTGACGAGTCTGTACCTCGCCTACCCTTGGCCGCCACCGCAGGCAAGTCCCGCCAGTGGAAGCGACCTGGTAGATTCCCGCCGCAGCAAGTCCATCCCGCTTTGCGGCGGGCTCTGGTGAATACCAGGACCTACTTAGATTCCGCTCCCTGGTGTGGGCTTCCACCATCGCCTGCGGTGGTCCAGCGGCTCCACTGCCAGACCGTTACATCATGTCATTTGTGTGTCATTTGTGTCTCCAAAACTCATAAATTTTTAAAGACCGCTTGCATCCATCCTCCCTATTTATTACTATGGGAATTCGGAATATAGTAGAGCACATTCACTCAGCTACAGTTGAAACCAGAAGTTTACATACACTATATAAAAAGACACATTTGCATGTTTTTCTCACTATCTGACATGAAATCAGAACAAACCTTACTCATTTTAGGTCAATTAGGAACCAAAATTATTTATATTTGGAAAAATACCAGATTAATGAAAGATTTTTTTAAGGCATTTTTATTAATTTCTGCAAAGTCAAAAGTTTACATACATTTCATTAGTATCTGGTAGCATTGCCCTTAAACTGTATTACTTGGGTCAAACGGTTTAGATATCCTTAAACAAGGTTCTCACAATGGTTGGTAGGAATTTTGGCCCATTCCTCCTGACAGAACTGGTGTAACTGAACCATGTTTCTAGGTCACCTTGCTTGCAACTGTCTTTTCAACTTTGCCCATAAATTTTCAATAGGATTGAGATCAGGGCTTTGTGATGGCCACTCCAAAACATTGACTTGGTTATCCTTAAGCCACTTTGTAACCAGTTTGGCAGTATGCTTTGGGTCATTGTCCATTTGGAAGACCCATTTCCGCCCAAGCTTTAACTTCCTGGCTGATGTCTTGAGATTGCTTCAGTATTGCAACATACTCTTCTTTCCCCATGCTGTCATCTATTTTGTGAAGTGTACCAGTGCTTCCTGCAGCAAAACAACCTCACAATGTGATGCTTTCTCCCCTGTGTTTCACAGTTGGGATGATGTTCTTAGGCTTCCAAGCTTTTACCTTTTTCTTCCAAACGAAACAATGGTCATTATGGCCAAACAGTTTTGTCAGACCACAGAACATTTCTCCAAAAATGTAGGTCTTTGTTCCTGTGTGCATTTTCAAGCATGAATCTGGCTTTTTTATATTTCTTTTGGAGTAATGGCTTCTTCCTGGCAGAGTGGCCTTTCAGCCCAAGTTGATACAGTACTCGTTTCACTGTAGATAATGACACAATCTTACAAGCTTCCACCAGCATCTTCACAAGGTCTTTTGCTTCTGTTCTTGGGTTGATATGCACAGTCTTCAGTTCAGTCTTCAGTCCAGCCTTTGAGCTGTGAGTATGGCCTTGTTTCTGTGTTTTTTGAGTAATTAATGTCCTATTTTTTCTGTGTTTTTCTGTAAATTGTTAGTTTAGGGACTCAAAAGATATAAGGAGCCTTGCCGGGGCTTGCGAGTTTGCCTACCGTGGCAACTGTATCAACTAATACCTCATATTTGATATTTTTACAGTATGTCATTTTTTTGCCCAAAAGTACTGGGGAGCAGGAGTGGGGGTCTGTATTTTTGTGTTGGACACCCAAAAGTGCTGAGCAGCCCGCCCAATCGAATAGTAGTGGTGTAATAGGCTGTAAGCCAGCATGGTGCACTACACGTATCTGTGTTAATGGCACCCCTCTGTATCGCCTTATCTATATGTAATTATAATACCAGCAACCACCCCCCTCATACATTGAAGACTTGTGAGTCTTGAAGCCTTTCGGTATTTTTGCATTTGTGCAATCTCCCCATGTATTATACTGCGGCTTTTCTGCATACTAGTGTGAACAAGTATCAATTTAATGTGCAGTCTAAGGCTATGTTCACAAGACGTACTGCAGCGCGTACCGTACGCGCCGCAGTACATCGTGTCTTTCGGGAGATCACACTGATATGCGCGTACTCCCACTGATGCTCGCGGCACGTATTCACCGCAAGTAATTCACGTCACTTATCTCCTCGTGTGTACAATACGATTATATACAAGCGGGGACAGGAGGCGTAATCCATAGTTCTCTATTAGAACTATGGATTATCGTAATATCGGCGCACATTTCGCCTGTATTAGAGCGCACATACGCGGCGAAATGCGTGCCAAAATTACGCCATGTAAACATACCCTAATTGTTCCCCTAGTGGAGGGGTGTGTGAGCTACTTCTCAGCAATTAGCGCATCTGTTTATCTTTCCCAAGTAGCATAAGGGCCAGTGTTGCTTCTTTACTGGGTTCAGTCTTCAGTCCAGCCTTTGAGCTGTGAGTATGGCCTTGTTTCTGTGTTTTTTTAAATGCACTTGTCGGAACAAAGAATGTTCATCCCTGAGACAGAGAACCCATCTCCTTCTTGAACTGTATGATGGCTGGACATTCCCATCTTGTTTGTACTTGCATATAATTGTTTGTACAGATGAACAGGGCGCCTTCAGGTATCTGGAAATTGCACCCAAGGATGATCCAGACTTGTGAAAGTCCACAATTCTCTTTCTGATATCTTGGCTGATTTCTTTAGACTTTCCCACTATGTTACACACAGAGGCAGTGTGTTTCTGCTGTCCACAGGTATGTCTCTAATTAACTCAAATGTTGATAATAAACACAAGCTTCCAAAGACATGACATCATCATATGTTAAAGGCATAGTAATCCTAGTATATGTAAACTTTGACTTTACAGAAATAATAACAATGCCTGAAAAAATTCTCTCCCTCTCTCTCTGGCATTTGGCAAATATAAATAGTTTTGATAACTCTAATTGACCTAAAATGGGTAAGGTTTATTCTGATTTCATGTCAGATAGTGAGAAAAACATGCATTTTTGTCTTTTTGTATAGTGTAGGTAAACTTTTGGTTTCAACTGTATATTCATTACTCTCATAGAACTGAATGGGAAGGATATGTTGCCGAAAGTTCCTGTGTGGGAACACCCTTTTAAGGTAGAATCGGAATTGGACCTTTGCTGGTTGGAAAAGAGTTGCATTCTCACCTTTATCCGTTGGCATGGCAGGTGAGAAACATCTAAGAAAAAACACCCTGCAACCAATGCTGGAGTAACACAAGCTGGTGGTGGAGTTATGGTCTAGGGAATGTTTTTGTGGCATTCTCTGGGCCCATTCATCCACTCTCAACCACTTTGGGTATGAATCCATCCTTGCAGATTACATATACTCATGCATGCTGATTGCCTTCCCTGGGAAGGATGGGATCTTCCAGACAATGTGACATATCACATTGTCCAAGTATGACCAAGACTCCCAAGTACCACCCTTGCTTCCTAGCTCCAAATTGATCACCTGTGGGACCACTTCGATTGTCATGTTCATTCTATGGATCCTCTGCCACGCAACCTCCAGTAGCTGTTGGATACACTGCAGTCAGCAGAGCTTTAGATACCTGTGACAACCTACCAGGACCTTATTGAGTCACTCCCAGCCTGTCTGCGGATACTCTGAATATTAGCTGGTGGTCATAATAATGTGACTCAACTATACTGTACAGATTGTGGATGCAAAGAAGGAAGAATTACCGATTCACAAAGTCTTGTCCTGTAGAATGAATACTTGTACCCTGACTTTACAGGATATTTAGATGCCATGTCTAGTTGAATACCTGCATAAATTGAAGAAATAAAGAAAAATTCAATCAATGACAACATATTGTATAGTTATAGAGATAAATGGCTAAAATGAAAAATGAATTCACTACAACATTCACACTAACTGCATATGTCCCGACAATGTTTAACAAAACCTACATTGCTAATGGAGATACGCTACATAGATTTATATACATATTCTAATGTTCAAATCTGCATTCAGACAACTCTCTTAGCAGTTTCTTTAGATTAGACAGCAAGAAAATACCACATGCAGCAAAATGATAGAAAATACAATGGACCCATGATGGACCCTACTGTAAATCAAGAAATCTAATGTAGATATGATGTGAAAAGATCCTTATAAAATCATTCATGTGAATAATAATAATAAATGTGAATTTTGCACCATCTCCATTCTTTTGTGACTAGTAGATTATAATGGGGTTGTCTCACAGCCACAGGCAGCTTTAGACTCGCACTTCCTGGTTAGGCTGTGGGTGGGTCTACAACAGTGATTGACATATTTGGGCAGATTTATCAATAGTGTCTAACTGTAAGACAGTTTTAACTCCTTAACAACTGCCCGCCGACTTTAGATGTCGGCTGGTGCGGGTCGTTCGTCTGCAGACACCAGAGTTTGTGGTGCCGAGCGCCGCAGCTGCGCTGAGATCGGGGCTGTACTACACAGCCCTGATCCCAGAGCATCTCTTGCGAGCACCGGACAGCAGGGGAAACCTCCACAACCCGGTGCTTTAACCCTTTGATTGCGGCGGTGCGTTACCGCAGCGCAATCAAAGAGTTTCCCCTGCTCTGTTGGGTGATCGGAACACCCGGTGACCCGACAGAGCTCGTGGAACAGCTGCACAGTCAGCCCTGGGGACCTAGAGTGGCACCAGAGCTGTCTGTGTATGAAGCCAATGACAAGGACACACTGTGTGGTGTCCTGATCACTGCCTGTGTCAAAGTGACACATATTAGAATGTATTAGCATATATGAATATGCTAATACATTACTAAGTGTTAAAAAAAAAATGTAAAACAGTTCTCCCTTCATGGGATTTAAAAAAAAAGTTAAAAAAAACAAACAGAAAAAGTGTAAATAAAATTAATAAAAAAAAATATAATAAAATAAAAATAAATATTTAATAAAAAATAATTGTGCATATATTACACACACAAAAAAACCCTACACATATTAGGTATCCACACGACCGTAATAACCTGTAGAATTAATCTAACAAATTATTAAGTGTGAAATGTGAATGGTGTAAAAAAAAATTAAAAAAAAATTTTAAAAAAATAAAAAATAAAAAAATTCTGCAATTATTTATAAGCAAATTGAAACTATTCCCCCATAAAGTACAATTCGTCTCGAATAAAACGAGGCCTCATACAACTGCATCATTGAGAAAATAAAAAAGTTACAACTGTTAAAACGCAAGGAGGCAAAAACGAAAAAAATGTTCTGGTCATTAACTACTTTTCAGGTGTTCGGCTTAAGGGGTAAAATTAGACTAAACAGTCTTACCATGCGCGACATTTATCATAGGGTTGATAAATCTGGCGTAGGTTAGAACTATCTAGTCTAACTTTGTACTACCATTAAGTTGGCTTACTTTTACACCAAAAATTGCGACAAAATTGTGTCGCATTTTTTGGCGCACGTTAAGTCACATCCATTTTATATGAAGCCACATCCTGTTATATAGGACACACCCTCTTTGTCAGACAAGACGCTGAGTATCTGAAAACTGTCTAAAACACATCATACATGTGGTGTAAAGCATGTACACCATTATTTTTGGCACAAACTGTGCCTGAATTTTGGTGCAACTGCCTTGATAAATGTGCTCAAGTATCTCTACTGTAACTAGCTGACCTTGATAGAGTGATATGAGAACTTGGGGTTTATAGACAACATTGCATAATCTACAGAGCTCTAAAGAGTTAAAGCCTGTCAGTAAGTAATGTAAACAAACTCCTGTTGTCACTGCTACAGCCTGTTAGAGCAAAGAAAGTGATTGGAAACTAGGAAAACGTGGGTACAAAAGCAGGAGATAAAATCTCCTTTAACTCGGGAGAGAAGCAAAATCAGATCAGCAATGTATTTGGTGATAGTCTTTATTTACCTTTGCCTATATGTTTTAAGCTAATCAATGAAAGAGGAATACTCCTTTAACCCCTTAACGACTGCCTGCTGACTTTTGGCGTTGGCTGGTGCGGGTCGTTCGTCTACAGCGACCCTGTAGACGCTTTTGGCGTCGCTGTAGACCTCGGGGTTTGCTGCGCCAGGGCTGCGCTGAGATTGGGGCTGTACTACACAGCTCTGATCCCAGAGCATCCTCTGCGAGCACCGGGGAGCGGTGGAAACCTCCACAACTCGGTTCTTTAACCCTTTGATTGCAGCGGTGTGTTACTGCAGCGAAATCAAAGGGTTCCCCTGATCTGGTGATCGGAACACCCGGTGACCCGACAGAGCCCAGGGAACGGCTGTACAGTCAGCCCTGGGGACCTAGAGTGGCCCCAGAGCTGTCTGTGTAACAACCCAGTGACCAGGACACACTGTGTGCTGTCCAGATCACTGCCTGTGTCAGACTGACACAAATTATAATATATTAGCACATATGAATATGCTAATAAATTACTAAGTGTAAAAAAAAAAAAAAGTGTAAAACAGTTCTCCCTTCATGGGATTAAAAAAAAAAAGTAAAAAACATAAAAAGTGTAAAAAAATTAATACAAAATAAATAATAAAATAAAAATAAATATTTAATAAAAAATAATTGAGCATACATTATACACACAAAAAAATCTGCACATATTAGGTATCCACACGACCATAATAACCTGTAGAATTGATCTAACAAGTTATTAAGTGTGAAATGTGAACGGTGTAAAAAAAATGTAAATAAAATAAAAATAAATGTAAAAAAAAAATCTGCAATTATTTATAAGTGAACTTAAAATATTCCCCCATAAAGTACAACTTGTCCGAATAAACGAGGCTCTACACAATGCGTCATTGAAAAAATAAAAAAGTTACAACTGTTAAAAGGCAAGGAGGTAAAAACTAAAAAAAATGTTCTGGTCATTAAAGGGGTTTTATCGTTACAAAGATCATGTCTCAGATTATGGGGACAGTAAAAATAAGCACTTTTGTAATTGGGTTGCATTACCTCTGTCACGTGGTTTAGCAGATATGAGCTTCTCTGCAAATCTGTGTTCTATTTCTGCTGTTGCTGGTCGGAATGCCCCCTGGTCATTTCCCGCACCCTAGACACGCCCCCTGCCCTGAGATTGGCTGGCTGACATTTCATTCAGCCTGTTGGGATACGCCCCTAGACAGGAAACGCCCCAGCCACGCCCCCTGCGCTGTGATTGGCTGCCTGCACACTCTGTGTTTACTCCCCTCTGAGCTGTTAAAATCGATAGTGAAACCAAGATCTGCTGTCTCTATACACATCTCCCAGCTCTAGGGTGATGATCTGGGCAATCACTGGCTGTTTAAGGGGCTTTTGCCAAAAGGTTGATTCACCTCCTCACCGATCCAGTCCTTAAGCTGCTACTTGGAAAAGAGGGCGTTCTGTTCCTCAGATCGAATGCAAGCCCCGCTTCCTTATGACGTCATCATCTGTAGTGTATAACATAAGGATTCAACACTGTGTCTGTATAAGCTGCTTGTATAGTGCAGTGCTTAGCTGATCAGCTCTGCAAGACAGAGGTTAGGAGTTCAAGCCCCATCAGTAGTTTTTTTTTTTCTTTTACAAATTGTACACATATGTAAAGATATGAGAAAATTAGCTGAACAGCCCGAACAGCTCAAACGATAAAACTCCTTTTCAGGCCTGGGGCTTATGGAGTTAAGGGATCAGTTATGATTGCTACCTATAGCAGCCCTACAGCTAGGCACAGGACAGGACAAGATACATAGAAATGTCTACATAATTATATATTTATAGTGTTAGAAACACTCTTTTTTTAAACATCTGTGTAGCGCTCGCAGTTGGACTCGAATTGTGCAGCTGCTGTTAGTGGAGAGTGGGCTGTCAGCGGCAGTTGTGCTCTCCACTGAGAAGGCGGTGACAGTTTACTACAGTCCCTGCCTTTCCCATCATTGTATATACAGCACTCAGTACGGGGGCCAGTACCTGAAGATGCTGCAGGGTCTTATTAGACCCAGATCAGCTCTGCAGAGAGTTCAGATGTTGTCATTCCCCTGTAACTGGGAATAATATATCAGCCCCACTTTCATGGGAAATGAGCAGAAAAAAGTTATGTAAAAATGTACCACATATGTCTTCCTCAGACCTTATGGGGGGCACAATATGTGAAATAAAATTATAAAAAACACAAACAAAAAATAAAATATTATAAAAAAAAAACCACTAACAACCCAAACCGCAACCTTTAGCCCTGCCCCCAACAACCCTAAAAACGTATATCACCTTTATATCAACATCCTTGGCGAAAAAGTGACACAATTACAAAACATATTTTTAAGCCACTTCTCTTGTTAAAACATAAAAAAATAAGAAAGAGGGAAGAAAAAGTGAAAAACAGAACCAAGTGCGTGAAAGTGTTACAGCGTACAAACCAGCATATACTTAACCCCTTCCCACCACAGCCTATTTGTTTTTTCACACACGTTTTTCTCTCCCCGCTTTTCCAGAGCCATAACTTTTTATTTTTCCATCTACATAGACATATGAGGGCTTTCATTTTGTACGACAAGATGTACTTTCTAATAGTGTCATGCATTGTGCCATAGAACATACTGGGAAACTGCTAACAAATTCTAAGTGGAGCAAAATGTGAAAAACAAATGTACTTGCACCATGTTTGCGGGTTTTATGGCATTCAATCTTCGGTATAAATGATGTGTTATCTGTATTCTACAGGTTAATACGCATCCGGCAATACCAAACATGTAGGGTTTCTGTTATGTTTTGGTACTGTAAAAAAAAATTCCAAACATTTTCTATTTTTGAAATTTGCACAGCGGAGCCATTTTCTGTGACCAAAACATTTTTTGTATTAACACCTGCGGATTTGAATGAGGGTGCATTTTTTGAGCGCTGAAGTGTACTTTATATTGGTACCAGTTTGGAATATATGAGACTTTTTTAATCGAATGTATCCGAATTTTTAGGGGATGTGATGACCAATTTTGGCGTGTGGAATTTTTTCTTCTTCTACTGTGTTCAGAGTATGGGATAAACGATGTTATATTTTAATAAACTTTTTCGGATGCGGCGATAGCAAATATGTGTAACTTTTTCATTCTTTTATTTTTTTGTTTGCAAAATAGCGAAAGGGGGGGTGATTTGAATTTTTATTTATTTTTTTACACCTTAAAACATTTTTGTTTTACTTTTGAGTGCCACTAGGGTACGTCACCACTAAAGGGCACAATCATTTATACAGCCTAATGCATTGTAATACAATGCATTAGGATGTCCAAAGACGGCGGTTTCCCCGCTTCCTGCCTGGGGCAGGAAGTAGTAAAGCAGAAAACATGGCAGCGATGGAAGTCTTCAGAAGGCTTCAAGCCGCCATGTTAAACAATCGGAAGCCCACGATTTTGCCACGATGTGCCCTGATCATAGTGAAGAACGGTGCGTGGCACCATTTCTCATTGATTTAGATGGCTGTGGCTTCTAAGTGGTAAAACAGCGCAAGATGGTACCATGTAGCCGCCGAGTGTTAGCTGCAATTAGCAGCTGCAATCCCACTACAAGCCCCTTACTGACACTATGACGAACTCATACATCGGTAAGGGGTTAAGGTTTACCTAAACGGCCCAGTCAGGAACTGGTTAAAGAAGTTTTGCCACTTGGCAAAGGTACTCAGTGACTGGAGAGAGGGCCGCACTTGCACAGCTCTCTATATGTGGAACTGCTATAGAAGGACTGTGAAAGCACATCTCTCTCCCCGTTCTCTGAGGTCTATGGCAAGCTACAAACTGGCCTCCACAGGGGACCTTGTCAAGTGGCAAAACCCTTTTAGTAATTTTTGAAAAGCTCCTGGGCATTATCAGATCATTTCAGTAGCTCCTGAAGTTTGATCCTTTTTGCCTATCTCTCTTTAGCGATCCTGTCATTTAACCCCTTGTACTTATGGGTACGTTCTGGAGTAGGTAAGGTCCTACGTATCAGGATTACTCAGTAATCTCACTACATAGGAGGCTGGTTTAACCTGCTAATTGCAGCAGACACTCAGCAGTAACAGCAGAGAATGGAGCTGGCTTAATTCCCTGCTGTTTAACTCTTTAGATGCTGCGGGAATCATGGCCCCAGTGTCTAAATGAATGACCAACACCCTTTCCTACTGCAGTTGGCGACCCCGTGGCAAATTGCTGCCTTATAAATGCTTCCATCGCCACCATGTTTTTGCTTCTATCACCTCCTGCCCTAGGCAGGAAGTGATAGAACCACAATCTATGTACACCATTCTGCCTTGTTTATACAAAGAAGATTTGTGGACTAACAATCGTGCCTTTGGGGAACTTAAAAAAAAAAAAAAGTTTAAAATTATTAAAATAAAAAAAAATATTAAAAGTTGAAATCACCCTCCTTTAGCCATTTTAAAAATAAAAAAACAAATTACACATAATTGGTGTCACCACGTCTGTAATATTCCGATCTATTAAAATATAACATAATTCACGCCGTACGCTGAACACTGTAGAAAAAAAAAAATTCCAAGTGCCAAATTTGCATTTTTTTGATCATTTCTTGCCCCCCAAAAAAAATTGAATAAAAAGTGATAAAAAAAGTCCATGTATCCCAAAAGGTACCAATAAAAAATAACTTCACCTGCAAAAAAATCAACCTCGCTCTGTCCAAGGTGGAAAACAAAAAAGTTATTAGCCGGAGAAAATGGTGCTACAGAGCAAATTTAAGAAATCGAAAATGTTTCGATTTTTTTTTATGGTACTAAAATGTAACAAAAACCCTACATATTTGGTATTGCTGGAATCATATCAACCTATAAAATACACATAAAACATTGGGCCCCATGTATGAAAACTGACTAGGTCTAAAACTCACTTTGTTGCCCATAGCAACCAATGAGCTCCCTCTTTTCATAAGTGCTCCAAAAATGAAGGGGGCAAACTGATTTGGTTGCTATGGGCAACAAAGTGAGCTTTAGACCTAGACAATTTTCATACATGTGGACCATTATTTTTACCAAAGAGTGAACACCAAAAAACAAACTCCCCACAAACATGGAGAAAGTAGGGTTTTTCACATTT
This sequence comes from Phyllomedusa bahiana, assembly GCA_025379985.1. Taxonomy (NCBI): domain Eukaryota; kingdom Metazoa; phylum Chordata; class Amphibia; order Anura; family Hylidae; genus Phyllomedusa; species Phyllomedusa bahiana. The sequence continues at coordinate 44,795 of JAODAL010033469.1, forward strand.
TACCCAACTGTGAAATTTTTGGGGGTTTCCCATTATTTGTAGTACGGTCAATTATAAAGAACATCTTGTCCTGCAAAATAAAAGTTCTCATATGTTTGTGTATATAGGAAAATAAAGAAGTTATGGCTCTTGGAAGGCAGGGAGAAAAAAACAAAGAGCCATATTATTATGACTGGCTGTCAGGAGGGGGTTAAAAATGGGTTATCCAAACTAGACCATGCTGTAACATTGGATTTAAAGGGGTTCTCTCACTATAGAAATTAATGGCATATTGCTAGGCTATGCCATCAAATGCTGATAGGTGCGGGTTCCGAGAATCTTGCAAATGAGCCCCAAAACTTGTTCATTTTAAAAGGGGGGGGTTTGGGCCCCTCTATTGGGCCAGGGGAGGTTTTTGAATACAGCCATGCGGAGCCGGATTTCAAAGGAGTCTCAACCACCTCTCCATTCAAAATGGCATGTTCTTGTCTCATTCTTGAGATAGGAGCGGGACCTGCACCTCTCAGACATTAATAGCATATCCTGCAATATCTCATCAATGTCTATAGCAGGTCACACAGTCTGGTTGTTACATAGTCTCTGCTTCTCTCTATAACTACCCTGTTTCTCCGAAAATAAGACATATTGCATTTTTTATGCAATTCAGAATTTGGCTGCTTTTAAATGAAATTTTATAAAAACACTACGTATATTAATACCTTTGATGTTTTTTTACAGCAAAAAAATTCCATAAATC
>JAODAL010033470.1:0-45529 GCA_025379985.1 Phyllomedusa bahiana
TATCCCGATCGTAATTTGTTCTGAAATCGGGTGAAAATAGTTTCAAATAAGTGCCATAATTTGGCCGTTTTTGGAATGATTTCCCGACGGATTCACCATCCCTTTCTTTATGGGTGTTGAATCCGTCCGGAAAAAAAATTGACATGACATTGTTTTTGCGGCCGGATTGCGGCCGCAACCCCGAAACGGAAAAAGTGCGCTGAACGACACACTTTTTCCCCATTAAAATCAATGAAAACGGCCGTTAGGTTTGTAATGATTTCGAAGGTTTTGGGGCCCGTAATACGGCTGCAAATCCGTTGCGAAATAAACCGTGTGAACATGGCCTTACTGTGCTACCGGCCGGGATCCCTACTCCCCTCTTTACACAATATCAAGGTTAATTAAATGGCATTAATACTAGAGATGCCCCAGTCTTTATAATATTTTTAAAACATTGTACCATCCACTTTTAATGGGATTTTTAAAATGTGACAACCCCTTCACACTTTTTTATATGGGTTTTAAAAACTCAAGCACAAAGCATCCCAAACGTTTAGCAGCCCCTCTGAAAATATTTGGGGCGCAAATTTAGTCTAAAATCATTTTTTTACTATGGTTACTATGGGCAAAAAAGTGAGTTTTAGACCTAAACAGTTTTCATACATGTGGCCGTTGGTATCAATCTCAATGTTCATTCTCAAAGCGTAACAAAAGGAGCGTGTTACCCAAAATATTGCAGTTTGTTGTGATAGACAAGGAGGAACTTAGTACACAGGAGTTCGGCTCAGCTATGAGAATGAACATTGAGACTGATATCAAATATCTGCAGGTGGACAACTAAAATTGTTTGGCATGCAGGTTATGTGTATAATAACATGAGTTGTCCCATTAAAAGTGGATGATACAATGTTTAAAAGTATTATAAAGACTGAGTCTTTCTCATAATGACGGCACTGGATTAACCTTGAGAGTGTGGAGGAAGAACAGTAGCATTATTAAAGTTAAGTTAGGTTCATAGGTCAGTTGGGGGGTTTTTGTACTTCTATTGGGGGACAAAAAAAAGACCCAATGCTATCCATTTTTTTTGTGATTGGTTTTCCGGGGTTAAAAATGGGCCTATTTGGTCCGTTTACCGGAAAATGCGCCAAAATTAGGGGCCAAAAGGCCCTTTTCATTTGGAAATTCACGTTTATTGGAAATGGGGAAACGTCTTCCCCCCCCCGGCAATTCAAAAGGGGGGGGGGTTTTTAATTAATTATTCTACGGGTAAGGGGCCCTGGTTTAAAGTAAAGGGGCCAAATTGCCCCCCCCCTTTCCCCAGAGTGGTCCAGGCAATTTTTTATTAAGTTTTGTCTACTTGTACCATGAAAAAAAAAAAAAAAAAACAAACACCACACACACAACAATTCGCCTTCCAGCTCAGCTCCATCTTGTGTCTTTCCAGGTTTTTCTATGGACTTCCAGCTACAGTGGTCACTTTTCATGCTGACATCACGGCTCACTTCCAAACACTAATATTGGTCAATGGCACGTGATCGCTGGTTGCAGTGGTCTCGAGCCCTCCACAGGAGTTAACAGTCAACAAAAAACTCAGAGGAGACAGCAGTAATGCAAAAACTGAGATGAGAGGGTAGGGTAGTATGGTATTTTCATTATATTTTAATAGGGCAACACCAGCCTATACATTTTCAATAAAAATAACTAAAAAGCCATTTAGTTACAAAGAGAAAACAAGTTTTGGATTGCTTAGTCAAAGTTAGGACTGAAACCTAATAAAGTTTCTATAGTAAAGCCTAGAACCAGCAGTTCATGAAATACATACATGGCCACATTACAGTCCAATCCCTAAACATCAGTACATGAATACGAATGTTCTGCCACTAAATGTATTTTAAAAATTGCCTAGCACTGTCCCTGTATGATAAAGAAGAGATCCTCTTAATTATATGCCATGCTAATAATTTACATTGTTTTACTACAGTGACATATATACCTGACTTTCCACTTTGTATTCCTTTGGTATGCAGAAAATTACTTTAGTCACATCATGTGCATCGTCTTAGAAGCAATCTAATATCTAGAAATACATGACGAATGACACTGCCATACCATTTATAGCAAAGATGGAACAAGAGGCCAGATTCTAGTCTATGTGTGATACATTATGGATCTGTTATGTGGTCAAGAGCACTAAGGGTACATCCACACGGCAGTGGTAAAATGTCGGTCGGATTCGGTTTAAGAATCCGGACGGTATTTTATTATCTTTTCAGTGATTTGGGGGGATGGTCCTGTCCGCGGTTTGCGGTTTTCCCCATATCCATTGAATTTGCACACCTTCCACTCAAAAATCGGGCTGAAGATTGTGCATGCTCCAAGTTTTTAGGAATGCCGGTGGCTGAAAATCCGTTCAGTGCAGACTACTGAATGTATTTTCTTTAAAGTCTATGGGATGGTTTCTTATCGGTTTTTAAACGGTTTTCAAATCCGCACACCGCCTAGAAATCAGATGAGAAATCCATGCCATGTGGACGGACCGAAAGTCTTTCAATCAAAACTCGCCTGTCACCAGATACCTGAAAAGGAGCATATATGAGATACGTTTTCTAATTCACATCATTCAGTGCTATTGCAATTGTTCAATAGCTCCCAAAACTTTACTGAGGGTGCAGCTCATTTTATCAAATGGCACAAGATCACTAGAAGAATAATATCACTACCACCATAGGCTTCTTCTCTGGGAAGCCTATCTAAAGAGTAAAGTGCAGTAATAGTAAAATCACTGGACAAACAGATAAAAGATGTTCTAGAGGAAAAAAATAAATTGTGTAGGTATTATCAGAGCTATAACTACCCCTTGGACTGGTTATGCATACATGAAGCCATTTTGAAAAGTATTTAAGTAAAGAAAAAGCAAAGAACCTCTAGGCGAGCACTAGTAAAATAAAACTTATACTCTACTTCCTCTGGTCCCTGGTTGCAGTGCTACATGCCTCCAGTCTTCTGTTTTCATGCTTGAACTTCCGAATGGGAATGTCAATGCTGCACCTGCCGATTGGCTGCAGTGGTCACGTGCCATTAATTTACATCACTGTTCGAAAGTGAACAGTTCAGAGCAGTGATGTGAGTAGAGACACATGATCGCTGCAGGGAATCAGTGGTAACGTCCCCATTGGGAGGTTCAAGAACGCTCCAACAGAGTTCTGAAACGCATAACCTCCGAATACTGTCTACAGAGAGGTAGTTCCAATTGAAGCCACATTTTCAAACTTTTGGGAAGGGATATCAGGGAAATACTGATGAGAACATAAAAAAATACATATATAATGTTTAAAAATGTAAAGAAAAAAAAAAAAAACAACAGCCCCATCCATTTACACATGTGAACAAAATTGTTGGTACTCATCCGTTAAAGAAAGGAAAACCCACAATGGTCATGAAATTACTTGAAAATAACGAAAGTTATAATACATTTACTTAAAATCAACTAATGAAAACTAGTCATTGCTTGAGAATTGCAGATCACCTAAGAAAAAATAAAGATATTGAGACCAGCCTGCATAAAAATGATGGTCTTCTTAATTTAATAATTGTTGCATAACCTTTTGAGGCAATCGCTGCAAACAAATGATTTCTGTAAGGCTATGTTCACACGGCAATAATTGTGGGGACATATTTCGCCTGCAATTACGCCGTGTTCTCGGGAGCGGGGGCGGGAGCCCGCCTGCTCCATGGATGCTGTAAATAATTGACATGTCACTTATCTCCCCGCTCATCGTATTATGCGAGCAGGGAGAGGAGACATAATCCATAGTTCTCTATGAGAATTGTGGATTACCGTAATGACTAGGACGTATCTCGCCCCGTATTTCGCGCAGTACGGTGCGAAATACGGGGCGAGATACGTCCCATTTTAAGCCGTGTGAACATAGCCTAACTCTAAATGACACTTCTGCACCTGTCCAGGAGTATTTTGGCACAATTCTCATAAGCAAACTACTCCAACTGTCTCATGTGGAAGGTGCATTCTCCAAACTGCATGTTTCACCTCCTTCCACAGTTGTTCAATAGGATTTAGATCAGGGCTCAGGTGGTCACTTCAGAAGTCCAATACTTTGCTCTTAGGCCATGTTCACACGGTGTATTTGCAGGGCGTAATTACGCTCCGCAATTACGCCGTGTGGACGGGGGCGGGAGAGTGAGCGGGGGGCCGGCACTTCGCGGCCATAGAAAAATCACTGCTAGCGGCGCGTATACGCCGCTAGAAAGTGACATGTCACTTATCTCCCCGCCCGGCAGCTTCGCCGGGCGGGGAGAGGAGACGTAATCCATAGTTCTCTATGAGAACTGTGAATTACCGTAATGAATGGGCCGTTTTTGGCCCGTAATTGGCGCACTTCGGCGCGTAATTACGGACCGAAATACGACCCATTTTAAGCCGTGTGAACATGGCCTAAGCCATTCTTGGATGTTTTCAGCTGTGTGTTTAGGGTCACTATCCTGTTGGAAGACCTATAACCTGCAATTGAGACCAAACCTTCTGAAACTGGGCAGAACATTTCCCTCCAAAATGCCTTGGTAATCTTGGTATTTCATTGTACCCTGCTAAGATTCAAGATACCCTATGCCACATGCAGCAAAGCAACAAGGCCCTCCATGCTGTATGCTTAATTTTTGTGTCTGTGAACATACAACGAATGTGGTTTACCAAAAAGCTCCAGTTCTGGGCTCATCTGTCCAGAAGCTATGCAGCTTGCCTACATTCAAAGTTTGCTGTCAACAGTGGTATTATTCTCCTCTGTCTTCATCCATTAAGTCCTTTTTCACAAAGAGATTGATGGATGATGCGATCTGACACCAATGACAACTTGGCAATTTTCCTCTTGCAGCCATATCCAGGGAGGTTGGCTACAGTTCCATAGACCTTAAACTTCTGAATAACATGTGCAACTGAATCATCAAGCTGTTTGGAGATTGTCTTACAACCAACAACTCTTTCCTTGGTATCCTTTGGTCCATGTTTAATGTGCTACACACCATTATACCAAAACAGCACAGCGACTACTTTTCACCCTTTAAATAGGCAGACTGACTGATTACAAGTTTAAAAACACCTGTGATCTTTATATGGGGTACTATTATGCCGTGTTCACACGGCTTATTCAAGCCGTAATTGCGAGCCGGATTGCGCTTGCAATTACGGCTTGAATAAGGGGCAGGTGCGGGGGCGCTGCCCGCCGGCCCCATAGACATGCATTATCCACGGCGCGTATTGCGCCTGGATAATGTGCATGTCACTTTCTCCCCATCCAGCGGATTCGCCGAGCGGGGAGAAGCGACGGAATCCACTGTTCTCTATGAGCACTGTGGATTACCGCAATTACTGCGACGGATTGGGGCCGTACTGCAGCGCAAATCCGGCGAAATCAGCCGTGTGAACGGCCCCTTATTGTTTTCTAGGCCAGTTTCATATATTTAATACTGTTGGCTGAATCACAAAACTAAATGCTGATTAGGTAAGTTTCAGTACATTGAAATTTTTTATTACTGTGACAGTTTCAAGTTATTTCAGGGTCCATTATGAGCTTTTTTTTCTCTCATTAACAGAAGGGCAACAAAAATGTTGTCCATGTGTATATAGGACATGCCATCTGGGCACTGTCTGTAGTGATGTCCCAGACCACAGCAAATAAAGGGGTTTGGGAGACACGCTGAGGATTAACCAGCTCTAACAGGAGTGCACCCCTTTTTCTCGTAGTTTCCCAGACACTTTAGGAGAGCTTTTTGTATTGGACACAAAATCGTGGTCTGACACACTTTTGTAATGATGCAGAAAACGTATTCATTTTAAAAATATGTTTACCCTACTGATCTAAGGCTATGTTCACATGGCTTATTTTGGGACGTATCTCGCGCTGTACTGCGCGAAATACGGGGCGAGATACGTCCCAGTCATTACGGTAATCCCAGTTCTCATAGAGAACTATGGATTACGGCTCCTCTCCCCGCTCGCAAAACACGGCGAGCGGGGAGAGAAATGACATGTCAATTAAATACGGCGTGTACACGCCGAGAATAATGCATGTCTATGGGGCCGGCGGGCAGTCCCGCCCCCGTACACACGCCGTAATTGCAAGGCGAAATACATCCCCGCAATTATGCTGTGTGAACTCAGCCTAAGACCCCATCAGGGCCACATTGCAGTATCTGTCGGGATAAATTTCTCATGCCATGCTGAAGAATATCACGAAAAGGAAGCACAAACATGATGGGGCTAATTTAAAAGAATCTGTTACTGGGTGCTTCAAGAAGCAACATTTATTAGATACTCTAAGGGCGCCTTTTCAACGCACAGGACAAATACCGGTCGGTTCGCCGGCCTGTTTTGCAGCCGTCCCCACGGCTGCGGGGGTGACTGCTTTTCTCCGCGATGAGCGGAGAAAAGCCCTCCCCCTTCACATTGAGAAGCATATATTCCGTCCGGAAACCGGATTGAAGATTGTGCTTCCACAATGTTTTGCGGCCGGACCACGGGCGGAAAAAACACCGGACAGAAAACCCGTGCAGTGGGGACTGTTGCACGGGTTTTCCATAGAGCACCATTGTGCTCATTTTCAGCCGGTTTTTCAGGTGGTCTGAAAAAACGCAAACCGGCTGAAAAACCGGCCGAAAACCCGTGCCGTGGGGACATGCCTTAATTCACATCAGCAGGTTTCCACTAACTTCAGTCTCAGTGCAGCTTACTGCAGGTGCTGCTTTGCATGATCAGCTATCATTAGTACCTTGAGGGGACTTCTTTCAATGCACATTCATTTGCACTAGCAATTCACTGCCCAGCACTCTCCCTGCATGCTGAGTAAGGGATCCCCTTAATTATATGCCATGCCAATTATCTGCATTGTTTTACTATGGTGACCTTTAGACCAGCCTTTCCGCTTTCAATCTTCCCTTGACATAGAAAAACTACTCCAGTGAAATCATGTAAAGTTGACAAATTGGTTGAAAAGCATCTTGGAAGCAGCCTAATTAATGTCTAGAAGTGCAGACGTGAAAAACAAAACAGACAGTTCACATTGTCCATTTACAGAAAAGATGGTGTTAGTGGCCAGGCACCTGCCTATAGTAATGTGGCCAAGAGGATGAGGGTTTCAATTCAAAAGTCTGTGACCAGATCCTGGAACAGGCGTATTTCAGATATTCAAATTCAGTCCATTCTAGTTGACCCCCAAATTTCAGCTTGGATGCCGCTGATTGTAAGTGGTTCTTATGATGACTGGCCAACACGCACACAGGGTCACAGCTATAGGTTTTTTTGGGTGACACCATTTGCATCCACGCTCACTACTGAGAACTAGTAAGAGCAGCTTTATGTACACAATCACACTGCATGAATTTGCCACAGACTGACTGGCTCAGATTGATGGATTTTAAAGGCACATGGAGTTTTTTTCTCATGTGTTCTCATGAGACAGATGTTCCACTGTCTGTCTCATGGTAGAGAGATTCACATGGAGGCAGTGCCATTGCTTGGCCAAATCGCACTCAGGGCAGGGAAAAAAAAAAATCCCCTCTCCCCACCCCAATCACCATTAACCCGCCTTTCTGAGCGGGAACATTTTCCTTTTACTTAGTATACATGGGTTTGAATGCTATCAAATGGTTATCCTATTTATTTTTTCACTTTTTTGTGATTATATGAGGGTCTATTTTTAAGTAATTTTTGCATTCGATTTTTTTTTAGATAATATTGCATTGTATAGTAAAAAAAATTATTTAGTTTTTAAAAAAAGTGGCAATAAGTTTTATAGGAGTGACATTTTTCTGTCACAGACATTCATATATATGTAAAGTTTTAGTGTCCTCAGGGGTGTGGTTATAAGTTTCAGGGTTAGTCAGTTTTTTTTTTATGGTGATTTTATTTTACATACTGGGCCACATGTATGAAGACTGTCTAGGTCTAAACTCACCTTGTTGCCCATAGCAACCAATCAGAGCGACCAATTCATTTCATATAGTGCTGTGGTAAGATGAAAGGGGTGCTCTGATTGGATGCTATGGGCAGCAAACTGAGTTTTAGACCTAGACAGTTTTCATACATGTGGCCCACTGTGTCCACCATAAATGGCCATGTAGAGTTAGGCTATGTTCACACGGCTTAATTGCGGGACGTAATTACGCCCCGCAATTACGCCGTGTGGATGGGGGCGGGAGCGGGGGAGTGAGCGGGGGGCCGGCACTTCGCCGGCCCATAGACAATCACTGCTAGCGGCGCGTATACGCCGCTAGAAAGTGACATGTCAATTATCTCCCCGCCCGGCGGCTTCGCCGAGCAGGGAGAGGAGACGTAATCCATAGTTCTCTATGAGAACTGTGAATTACTGTAATGAATGGGCCGTTTTCAGCCCGTAATTTGCGCACTTCGGCGCGTAATTACGGACCGAAATACGGCCCATTTTAAGCCGTGTGAACATGCCTTTAGAGGCCAAGCACCTGGACTCATAGGGTCAAAGAGTATGCCGGGTTCACACTGCGCAATGTCGGTCCATACTTCGGTGCGTAATTTTGCTTTAATACACCTGAAGTACGGGCCAACATTATGGTAATTCATAGCTCTCATTAAGAGCTATGATTACCTGCTCTTTCCCCCAGTGCACAATACGTGTCCAGGGAAAGATCTGACATGTCAATTCTTCCCAGCAATTACGCACTGGGGAGAATGGATGTCAGTGAGACCTTCAGAGGGACGCGCTGGTCAGGGCGTCCCTCTGAAGCGGTGGGCGTATAGCCGAACATACAGTATGCGTCGCTATACGCTAACAAGTTAATCGTGTGAACATACCTTAAGGCTATATTCACACGGCTTAAAATGGGCCCTATCTCGGTCCGTAATTACGCGCCAAAGTGCGCTAATTACGGGCTGAAAACGGCCCATTCATTACGGTAATCCACAGTTCTCATAGAGAACTATGGATTACGTCTCCTCTCCCTGCTCGGCGAATACGCCGGGTGGGCAGATAAGTGACATGTGAATTACCAGCGGCGTATACGCGCCGCTGGTAATGCAAGTCAATGGGCCGGCGAAGTGTCGGCCCCCCGCCCCGCCCCCGCTCCCGACCAGGCCCCGTCCACACGGCGTAATTACGTCCCGCAGTTAAGCCGTGTGAACATAGCCTAAGAGCCTAAATTGTACCACCCTCCCCACCTCTTAAGATGAGCAACGCCCCAGGCAGCTGCCCATCCCACATGCTCTCAAAAACAGCAGCAGCTTTTCCAGGTCCATGAACCAGTTACTTTTTCTTTTCTTAATGGGATCTATCTGAAAAATATAAACTCTATAAAACTTTGCACTTAAGTGCAGCACAAACGCTTAACAATAATGCAGCAATAGACGCGGGAAGGGCTCTGTTAAAGGGGTTTTGCACCCATGTAATGTTGACGTGGGAACCTCCAAAATGGGTATTTAATCACTTTTCACTTTTTTTAATCACATATATTTAGAAAACTCTGAGAGCTACAGCATTTCTCAATCCCCCTTGGTTACCACAAAGCTTCGTCTAGTCACGACCCAGGAGCTGAAAGGCTGGCGCTTGCGTGAATCACTTCTTATCTGATGACAGGCAAAATGAATGGTCTTTTAAGGCACCGGGTAGCAATATGTTTTCTTTTGTATACAGAATAACTAGCTGTAGTTTAAGGCTATGTTCACACGGTGTATTTGCAGGGCGTAATTACGCCCCGCAATTACGCCGTGTGACCGGGGGCGGGGCGGGAGCGGGGGACTGAGCAGGGGGCCGGCACTTCGCCGGCCCATTGACTTGAATTGCTAGCGGCGCGTATTTGCGGCTAGAAATTCACATGTCAATTATCTCCCCGCCCGGCGGCTTCGCCGAGCAGGGAGAGGAGACGTAATCCATAGTTCTCTATGAGAACTGTGAATTACCGTAATGAATGGGCCGTTTTCGGCCCGTAATTGGCGCACTTCGGCGCGTAATTACGGACCGAAATACGGCCCATTTTAAGCCGTGTGAACATGCCTTTATTAGATCCCTGCTTTATCTGATGAAGAAGCTTTCAAGCTGCTGTGTAGAATAGGTGTTCTCTTTTGTATACAGAATTCACAAGTTATAGTTTGATTATTTGAGTGAACATGTCACAGGATCCCCTTATGCAGGGCTCTGTGCTCTGGCTGTGTGCGTCTCTGTCTCTTGCTCCGTGATTTGTTTACATTACATTAGCTTCTTAGCAGATAAGGTTTCTCCTGACAGTGCAGTGTATGAGCCTGTGTCTTGCTGTATTGAATCCACTGTTGTACTGTTTATTAGTTCACTTAAGTTTTGAGACGCTCCCTTGGATTCCTCACTCCCCCCTCCCCTCTCCTTCTCTCCACTGCAGCTTCATGACTCAGTGTGATTTGTTGACATTCTGCCTGGGCTAAGCTGAAAGGTAAGAATCTTTGTCTCTCGGCAAATCCCCTTTAACACTCGTGTCCAGTGGTTCCCAGCAAGTTTTCTAGTGTATCTCACTACTTTTGCCATAAAAAAGTAGTGCTTATTTAGATTTGTTGCAAAACAGATTCATTACAACATCATGGTCTTACTGTCAAGGCCCTAATGTGAACAGTGACTTATTCAAGATGTTTTGACATGATCAGCAACTATAGAAGTCATAGATAATACTCATAACTAACTGTCTCTGAGCAGCACTGTCATTTTTAACATTTTTCTTTTTGTTTGTTGTAAGAAAAACATGGGAAATAAATCTTAGGGTATGTTCACACGGCTTATTTTGGGGCGCATTTCGCCACGTATTGAGAGCGTACTGCGCTCTAATACGAGTGAAATGCGCCCCAATCATTACGGTAATCAAAAGGTTCTCATACAGCACTATGGATTACGCCTCCACTCCCCTTGTCGAATTGACAAGTAACGCATGTCTATGGGGCCGGCAGCCTGCCGCCCCCCCCACCAGCCGCGCTGTGGGTGTACGAGCCAATCAGTGCGTCTCCCGAACACCTGGCTTAATTGTGGGGTGTAATGTACGCCCAACAACAAAGCCATGTGAACATACCTTTGGGGTATGTTCACACGGCGTGTTTTACTCCGTCTAACATATGCTTTTAGCTGCGTGTTTGGATCCGTTTGCAGGACCCTAAACGGACCCAAACACGCAGCTAACAAATAGCAATGTGATTTTACATTGCTTTTAATATGAAACACACATTGGCGTTCAAACAAGTGGTCGCCAATGTGTGTCTCACTGCGTCTTTCAGATCCGTCTTTCGGATCTGTTCTAAAAATTAACATGCCAATCCTTGGTCCGAAAGACGCAGCAGGGGCCCTATCTAAAATGATAGCTGCGTGTTGGATCCATTTAGGATCTGATCAACGCAGCATTTTGGGATGCGATTTTCGGTTCCAACACGGATCCAAAAACGTATCCCAAAATGCTGGGTGAACATACCTTTAGACTATGTTCACGTGGGCCGTATGTGTTGCAGATTTTCTGCCTGGATATTGCAGAAAATCTACAGCACTTCTATTTCAATTGAACATACCATTATAGCTATGTCACTGCCATAAGTATGAGCTAAGTACAACAAGTGCAACATCTGTGGCTGGTAAGTCATTTGTGAATGCTGTCTAGGAGTGGCTCACATATCAGTTGTGCTACAAAAGTCAGGTTTACCTGTAGTGATTCACCAATAACCTGTGCACTTTGCATTTCACTGACCTAAATAGTAACATAGAAGTATGCTCCGCTTAATTCTATGTATATCTTAATGAGACCGTTCACATCCAGCTACAGAATGTCTGGTATGAACGATGCCAGGATACATCACTAATATTCACACCAAATATAAATTATAGGATTATAATCTACCTATTTATGATAATATCAAGCTAATAAGGTTTATTTTTATCTTTTAATATTTTTTTTCGTCCGGGTCCCAGTATGGATAACATGTTTACCATAATGTCTCTGACCACCTCTAAAGGCCATGTTCACACGGCGTACTGCCGACGTAATTGCGGGGACGGATGTCACCAGGCAATTACGCCGGCAGCCGGGCACCGGGGGCGGGGCGGGGGCGGGGGGGGGGGGGGGGAGGTGGCAGCTCGCGGGCTCCATAGACACTTATTATTCACGGTGTGTACACGCCGTAAATAATGTGCATGTCACTTTCTCCACCCTTGGCGTATTCGCCGAGCGGGGAGGAGAGACGGAATCCACAGTTCTCTATGAGAACTGTGGGTTACCGTAGTTACTGGGACGGATTGGAGCCGTACTGCAGTGCAAATACGGCGCGCAGTACGGCTCCAATCAGTCCCAGAATAAACCGTGTGAACGAGGCCTTACAATTGACATGCACACAATTCTGAAACAACTTTATAATGTTATTACGTTATATATTATTTAAGTTTTAAAGTTAAAAAAAAGGAAAAAAAGAGGATTTGCCATCTGGAACATCCAGCAAATTAGGTCCGGGTCAGGTCTGCATTGGAGGTTCCGTTTAAAGCCTCCATCGCACATTCGTCAAATATGATGGAAAAAAAGTAGCTTAGAAAAACTATGGACACTGCAGTCAATGTAGTCTTATCGTGTTAGTATCTGCTGTGTAAGGGTATGTTCACAAGGCGTTTTGGATCCGATTTTGTATCCGTTTTAGATCCGAAAATTGCATCCAAAAGCGCTCCGTCAATCAGATCCAAAACGCATCTAACACGCAGCTATGTTTTGGTTGTAGCAGACACGCACCCTATAGATTTAAATAGGGCATCTGCTGCCGTTTTTCGGATCAAGAGTTGACATGGAATGGATCCGAAAGATGCACCAGAAAAACGCAAACAAACACGCACTGACAATTACTCGTCTGAATGCCGACGCGTGTTCTACGTTGAAAGCAATGTAAACCACACTGCACATTGTTAGATGCGTGTTTGGGTCCGTTTAGGGTCCGAAACACGGATTCGAACACGCATCTAAAAATGTATGTAAACACGGACTCAACACGGCGTGTGAACATACCCTAAAGATGCTTTCACACGCAGCTGCGTTTTTGGTGCAGAAAGGCACAGCAATTAATGCTGTACATTTCTGCACAAAAAAACGCATAAAAAATGGCCCAAAAAAACGCACTGTGTGAAAGCATCCTAATGGATCCGATGCCATCTCCGCCTTGGAGACTCCAAACAACCTCAGGCGCAAATGTGAACTTGTCTTTAATGATAAACTAATAGCCAGGTCGGAGATCAGCTGCAAAAGGCAGATCTTGCTCTAAACCACTGGCCACTGACAGATGCCAATCAAGCTTAGTGGCATAGAGAGAAGCTGTCAAAACTGCACAGTTGACTATTCTTTCTATTCCTTGCTTTTAAACTAAGATTTCTCTGAAAACCAACATAGTTAACTATAGTTGGTTGTTACTCTTGCATCTTGCTAGGATTGACATCAATTAACAACTAAATCTGAATAGATGCATTTTGTCTTCCTTTACACAACAGGTGGCCAGGGCACTACTGAGCAGGGGAACATGGCAAAAAATTTTTTAAAAAGCCTCAGAGTAGCATGCTGCTCTCTAATCTCTGAAGCAGCAGGGACACGACCTCCGAGTAACAGGCCATTACTTTTAAAAAATGGGAATAACCCTTTCATTTCAGTTATGGCAAAGTACTGTTAGCTAAAATTATTGGCTAAAAATATTCCATAAAATACTGAGGTGGAGGGAGGAGCACTTACCTTACTGAAAACTGTATAGTATGCCCCCTTTGTTATGTATGGTAATAGCTCAGGTCTATTACCGAATCTCTAGGCTTTAATAGGTTACCATAGCAATGCACCAAGCTCATTTCAACAACCCCTTTATCCCCATTCAAGTTACTGGACCTAGGTACATACGAAATACATTGCTTCTTTTATTGCACATAAGCAACTGATACCATTAACGTATCTACACACTTAGGGTATGTTCACATGGCGTAATTTCGGCACGCATTTTGCCACGTATTTGCACTCTCATAAGCTCTCCCTGCTCATACAATACGTTCGGATTGTACACGCGGGGAGATAAGTGACATGTCAATTATTTGTGGCGAATATGCGGCGCGAGTAATAAATGTTAGAGCAAGCTCCCGAAAGACACGATGTACTGCGGCGCGTACTGTATACGCCGCAGTACATCGTGTGAACATAGCCTTAGATGCGTGTTTGGATCCGTCTGTCGGATCCTAAACGGACCCAAACACATATCTAACAATGCGCAGTGTGATTTTACATTGCTTTCAATGTAAAAAAACGTATTGCCATTCAGACGAGTGTTCGCCGATGTGTGTTTACTTGCGTCTTTCGGATCCGTTCTAAGAATTGTCATGTCAATTCTTGATCTGAAAGACACAGCAGGAGCCCTATTTAAATCTATAGGGTGCGATCCTGCTGCAGTCAAAATGCTTCCAAACACGCAGCTGTGTGCTGGATGCGTTCAACGCTGCATTTTTGGATGTGATTTTCGGATCCAAAAACGCCATGTGAACATACCCTTAGAGGTAGATTCATTAGAAAGGGTGTATAATAATGATAATAATAAATCCTCTTTATTTATATAGCGCCAACATATTCCTCAGCACTTTACAATTTAGAGGGTATAAGCACAGACAAGACACAGATGAGACACAAGGTATGAGGGCCCTACTCGCGCGAGCTTACAATCTATTATGGTGGATGGGTGAGTCAAAGGGTTAAGAAGTAATAAGTTTACAATGGTCCAGCCATGTTACATAAATAGGAGGTGGTTTACATAAAAGTATGTGTATCATACATCAGTCCTAAAGTAAAATGCTCCAAATTGAATAAAGGTTATTTATCACCAGGTTTATGCTGCCCTGTCTGAAGCCAGGTAATCCTGGTGACATGGACCAGGATTTAGTAGATGTGTCACTTTCTTCTGTTGCATAGTTCTAGAATCACTGTTTATGAGCCAAGATTACAGCTAATAACAAGCACATGCTCTGTAACTCCTAAACTGACACTCCAATATTGTAGGAAGGGAAGATCTCTCCTTAAGGAGAGCACCGAACGAACGGCTTGTAGAGTTTTTGTTTTGCCTTTTCGCCCTCAACATTGGCATCTGCATATCACAAGGCATTATGGGAAAGGGGCTGAGAAGCCCACAGCGCCCTCTGTTGGTTGTAACAAATCCTCAATTTGCTTTTGACCCACCGAGTCTTGAGAAAGCAAATACTGTAGTCAGTAAGGGTGTGTTCACACGGCATGTTGACTTCGTGTTGGGACATGTTTTTAGAGGTGTGTTTGGACCCTTAAAGGAACCAAAACACGCATCTAACAATGTGCAGTGAGATTTATATTGCTTTTGAATGCGTTTTTCGGATCCAAAACGGACCCAACACACGGTGTGAACATACCCCAAGGTCCATCGACCACTGCTGGTGTCCATTGTGAAACAGAACATTAGATGTCGGTCATTCAGATAGAGCAGCAGAAACCTGGTGTGACGACTCACTCACTTTCGGGCACCATCTTGGTTCAGACCGTGGGTTATTTAGCTCTGGGATTGCCGCTTTTCATAAATGGTCTGGCACTTCAACATATGGCACACCGACAAAGGCGGCTTCTTTTTGACCGCAGCCTGTTTTATTCCGGCACAGGTTTACAACACAGCATACAATAATAACAGAATAAACAAAAACCCTCAGCCGTCTGGCCACTAACTACGCAACAGTAGAGACCCTCTCTATCAATGGACCCAGCCTATCGCCGAGCACTATAAACACCTTATTTCCGCACTATAAACACCTTGCTTCCACTGGATTCCAGCTTCTCTAAAGCCTACAGGGGGGGGCCAGAGCCTCTGTCTCCAGCTCTGCTGCTGCTCCACACTCAGGTAGCTGACCACACGCCGCCGCAGGCCTAGGTCTTTTATAGGCCTCCAGGGACCTGCCCAAAACCTGGCCTGGAACACGGGGAGTAGACACCCAACCAACGCGTTGTCTACTCCCGATAAGAGGCGACCCATAACAGCTGGTGGCATGTTGCTTGCAGGTTTCCGTCTGCACACCCGACTACCAGAGGTCGCTCTGCCACACTGGTTACAGGTTCCCTTTAACCAGTTCCTGACTAGTATATTTACTAGGCTTCCTAACCAAGCTCATTTTCATTTTTTTAACCTTTACCGCCGCAGCCAGTTTTGACCTCTTTTTTTCAAATGTGACATGCAATTTTATGCGAGAATAACTTTTTAATACTTTCACCTGTCCATGTGTTTCAGAGAAGGTTTCCTTATGACACAGTGTGCTTTAAGTTAGTAGTACAATCCTTGTCTATTTGTGGAAAATATCAAAATTTTTTGAAAATTTGAACAAGATTGTCTTTTTTGAAGTTCAAAAATGTCTCTAAAGATAGTTATACCATACCCAAGCTGCCATCCGACCATAGAGAGTCACTCCTTGCTAAGTCTTATCTTTAGCACTGGAGCCTGTTTACCTAAGTTAATGACAAGTTTTAAGCCTTAGAGTTCTACAGCCATGTACACTGCTATTTACAAACCTCCAGTAATCCTGTCACTCTAATAGAACCAGATGTTCACACAGCGTTTTTGGATACATTCACTGTGACAGTTTACATTTTTTTAGTTCGTAGCACTTTAAAAAACAGTTTTTGTGTAAAATAATGTTCATGCATCGCTATATTCTTCCACAGCTTTTTATTTTTCCATACATGGAGCTGTGTAAGTTTTTTTTTTTTTTTACCACAGGATGAACTAACGTTTTCATTGGTACTACATTGGGGTTTATATGACTTTTTAATCACTTTTTATTCCATTTTTTGTGCTCAGGGATGAACATAAGAATAAAAAAAAAAAAGCATCCATCATGTGAATTAAATAATCTGAAAGATTTATAGGTTAGATTCTTACGCATGTGGTGATACCAAATATGTGTACTTTTTTATGGTAATAGGCATTTGTAATAGAAGAGGTAAGTGTACGTGTTTTACATTAATTATGAGTGGTTTTTTTTACCCTTTTTCACTTGTCCCCATAAAGGGCTTGATTCAGCGATCTCTAGATGATGCTACAATACATAGATGTACATTACTGTACTACTACGTATTGTACTTGTAAATTATCATGCCTGGCCATGGTTGGATGTGGTGACGTCACAGTCATCATCGTAGCCAACAGCATCGTGTGGCAGGGTGCACCCTCTCTTTACTTTATCTACCGCTGCATCTAAGGGGTTAATCGGCCATGACCAGGATAAACTCCGGTCCCGAACGATAACCCAGGTCACCAGCTGTAACACACAACTGGTTCCCTGCAGCGATCATGCAGGCTCTGCTTCTGAGCCTGCACAATCACCTTGCCATAAATTTACGAGATTTTGTGGGCAGGGCCGTTCCTAGGGGCAGGCAAGGCGGACGATCGCCTGGGGCGCCGACGCTCCGCTCAACCGAGCGGGGCGCCGCCTGCCTCGCCTGCCCGGTTGTAACACGGCTGCGCAGAGTCACTCAGCAGCAGCATACTCGCTGTGCAGCTGCTGGTACAGGGAAGAGGCAGGACGGATTGTTACCCTCCTGCTTTCTCCCCTGTATCAGCATCGCGGGGGGCGCACGGCTTTCACCACGCCCCCTGCGACGCTCGATCTCCTCGGCTGGCAGCTCTGCCGCCGAGGAGATCCCTGGGAGCTGCGTGACAGCGTAAGTGGCGTGATCATGTCACGCTGCTTACCCTGCTCACCAGCTCCGGGACATGGATGCGGGGACCGTGGCGAGGTGAGTGTTTTTTTTTTTTATTTTATCATTAGCTGCAGGGGCTATAACCTGGCCACATGGAGGCAGCTACCTGACCACATGGATGCAGCTGCCTGACCACATGGGGGCAGCTAACTGACCACATAGGGGCAGCTAACTGACCACATGGGGGCAGCTAACTGACCACATGGGGGCAGCTAACTGACCACATGGGGGCAGCTAACTGACCACATGGGGGCAGCTACCTGCAGGCTAACCTGGCTATATGTGGGCTACTACACAGCTATAGGGGGCTACTGCCTGGCTACATGGGGGCTACTACATGGCTACATGGGGGCTACTACATAGCTACAGGGGAAATATTACATGGCTAGAGGGACAACTATCTGGCCACAGTGGGCTACTACATGGCTACAGTGGACTACTATGGGCTACTGTCTGGCTACAGAGGGCATATTACATGGCTACCATATGAGGTGCAATAGATGGTAAGTTTGTATAGAGATAGGAATTAGTAGAGAAGTGCTGATAAATTGAGGAGTCTAAATTGTTTGTTTTGTAAATTCTACAGTGAAGAGTCGTGGCCGGGAGAAGTCGTCATGGCAGTCTGGGACAGATGGAGAAGAAGAGAAAGAGAACAACTCTTCAGAGACGTCTTCTGTAAGTCCCTGGATGTAACTTTACTGTAATCGGTTATATGTCTGCAGAGCCTGTGTACAATTGGTATCCACCACTATATGGTCACTGTATGCCAGTAAAATTGGTTGTAGTATAATGGTTTGCATTCAGTAGTGGTCAGTTTGTATTATTCAGTCACTATATGGTGTTGATATGTGGTCATGGTGTGGTGGTATTATTCGGTCACTATGTGCTGGTGATATGTGGTCACAGTGTTGTGGTATTCGGTCACTATCTGGTGATATGTGGTCTTAGCAGGACATTGGTACTATTAGCCTTAGGATTCTGGTTTTGTGTAGCGGTGTTATTTGGTAACTGTATGACTATTATTTAGTAGTTTTATACGTAGAACATTGTGGTAAAGCTTTTTGTATATTTGGTTGACGGTGATGCATCGTGGTGCATTATGTTATGGAGGAGGGGGGCAAAATTTCTTCACCTCGCTCTGAGTGCAGTTTAGCCTATGAACGGCCCTGTTTGTGGGATCCTCTTTCCGACCATGATGTAAACTTACATCAAATGTCAGGAAGAAGTTAACATATGTGGATTTGAACTGTATAGCGCTTTATTGCACTTCGATATGTTACTGATTTTTTTTTGTTGTCTTTTTTCCGTGATACATAAGGCTTTATTTCTTCTGGACATTTTTAAAAAATTGGATAAAGGTAAAAAAAAAAAGTTTTTTTTTTTTTGTTTTTTTTTAAAAAGACTTTTTAAATACATTTTTTTTATTTGCAAAAGTTGCACTAAAGGAGTATTCATAGGCATAGGATAATGGAGCCATATATTATAATGAGAAAACATAGTTCAAATGGCCATGCTTTTGACTAAGTTTGCCCATTACATCTATACTGTATACTTTGTGTGTAAAATGAAAAGCATAGGTTATCACCATTTTTTATCGTTTTTAAAAACGTGCACACAATGTATTTTTTTAATATAAGATTCAATGGGAAATGTATGGAAACTTTTTGTATATTATAGTGACTACACTTTCTGTCAAAAATGGAGAGAAATATTTAAATATATGCACATATGTTTAACATAGATGATAGAAAAAGACATTACATTTGTATACATTTTAAAAGCATCAATTTGAGACTGGATTACGCTTCGTTATTCACTTTGTCGGAAGAATACGTCGAGATACTGTTAATTAAGATACCCTGATGAATACCTCGATGAAGCCGTGGGCTCCATTTCCCAGCAGTATAAACTTTTTGTGCTGGATACGAAAGTGTGGTAGACCTCACTTATGTCCAACGGAGAAATGGTATACGTTTAACAAATTCAGTCCAATTCAGACTACGTTTGCTCTGTAGAACTCCATTTCTCAGTCAGGATCCCACCATATACAGTGAATGGGGACAAAAAGTTGTGAAAGAGGCCTAATGCACATACAAAACATGACGTGAATGGGGCCTCTCTGTGTCTGAAGTGACTAAGCCAGGTGCTGTTTTGGGCACTATTTTTGATTTTTTTTTATATGAGAGTCAATGGGAAACATATGCAAACATAGAGCTCTAATGTTACATACGGTAAACTTTGAACAACCTATTTAATTACAAAAGGGTTGAAAAAACGTTTTTTTTTTTTTGCTGTCAAAACCGGACAGAAACGTATGCATACGTTTAACATATACATTAAAAAAATGGAGACATAATATATGCATTGTTGGTCATTTAAAGAAGACGAAAACCCATGATGTGAATGAGGCCTCTCACTCACAAGGCTAGGCCGGCTGCTATCCTGGGCACCACTTGTGATGAACATAGGGCACCTGCCATCTTTTATCTGCAGTTGGTTAATAAACATCACCTAGAGAAGAAGAAACCCCTCAGCGCTACAACGGTGCGCCCTAGAAGAAGGCATCACTTGTTCATAGACATCAGCTCCATTTGTTTGTTTTGCATTTGAGCTGTTTATTTCTTTCTATTTTTAAGCAGTTTCATGTAACAATCACGTTACACAGGACCTGCAACCTCCCAAGCTCCATCAGGACCATTAGTAAAGAAGAAGAGACAAGGTCTTACTTTTTCCTTGGCTTTGATGTATCTCTGTGCCGCCTGTTGGATTAACTCTCTCACGTTTATCTTGCCGTCCTTGCAAGGGACAACAATCCCAGTCTTCCCAAAACACACAGTGACTTTCATGTTTACACACAATGGGAGCCTGTGGCAAACAGTGTCACTTCCAGGATACAATGTGTCCCTCAGCCAGTAACAGGTGTCAGTCCAGCATAGTCCACTCCTGGGTGAGCCAGGGCACAGGGCAGGCTCCCAGGAAAACTTCCAAGGTGCTCTAGTGGAATCCCAGCAAAGTGTTAAGCCCTCTCCCAAGGGAGCACTAGAAAGCCCCTTGAATGCGGAAGGAAGGCCAGCGAGAGGCTGAAGGGAGGGGAGAGGTGGAATGAGGAAGCCACAGCAGACAGGTCTCTCAGGAAAAGCTGGATCCCAGCTGTGTGGGGAGCAGGTGGGGGCTCTCACACCTCACACGCTTTGAAATGTCCCGGGCACAAAGTGTGGATCAGGCCGGGCTTCCCAGGCAGGCACTGCAGCTGGGAGGAGCAGAGCATGGAGTCACTATGGAGGGAGGAGAGGCTCCTATTGAATCCAGAGAGGAGGGTGCACTCAGCCATAGTCCGTGCGAGCGGCTGCCCTCCCCCTCCCTCACAACACGGAGGGAAAAGCAGAAGGCTCGCCATGACGTCACGCTCTGACGTCACAGCTGCTGCAGGCTCCTCTCTAGTGTGGACTGCAAGAGCCTTGTATTCCAAGAGGAAACTTTGTCCTCCTCCCCTGGTATAGCCATACAGTCCGGTGCTCTCCAGGGCAGGGTGTAGGTGACATTTGGGGCTAAATACAAGTTTGTGTTTTATTTTTGTTATTGTGAACGGAAAACAGGAAAATCATCCTGCTTCTTACTTGATGTCATTCCTTTGTCTCATAGTTCAGTTTTACAAAGTATCTACAAGGGACCTGGATTAGACTGGGATCACATCACCTTAATCCACTATTCTGATGTAAAATAAAAATGTGCACCCAAGTATGGATGTTAGAATATACACAATATACATTGCCTTCTATGGCTGGATGTATTGCTGCAGTCTGTTTCTTTAGTATTCGAGTCATAACACCATGGTTATGTCTACACAGCGATGTCCAAAATCTGACGGCATTTTAACATCGCTGGACTATGATTTTTGGCGCAGATCTGCACTAGAAGCCGTGGTCGGATTTGCCGTTGGGCTCCGTACATTGAATGTACAGGAATCTGACAGCAATCACGTGGCTTGAAAATCTGCCAGAATCCATCGGATTTTAAAACCGACCAGAAAAAAAATCTGTGCAGCATGGATTTTTCATTGCGGTGTACACAGCGCTGGGTACAGGCGGATTTTCGTGGGGTTTTAAATACTGAATCCAATGAGAATCCAGTGCTGTGTAGACATAGCCGATGTCGTCTTCTTTTTTTGACAGGTTGCTGCTCTTTTTCAAGTTGTACAAAATCTTTACAGTTTATGCTTGAAGTGTAATAAAAAACGTATATCATTGTATGTGCCCATGTTTGTAAACAAATATATTTGTATCCATTGTGAAATATAAACAGACCTACCCAATCAAATTGCAGGGAAAAACGGCCAATAGAGAAGCCAGATTAAGAAAAACAAAACTGGATATCAAACGTATGCACAAAATAGTGTATGTTTGGGATACGTTTAGCGTATATGTAATAACTTACACATTTTGCAGTATAGTGTTATGTGATTTAAGCCATCATCATAACATGGGCCAAATAAAAGGGGTGTTCCATGACTAAAAACCTCGTTTGACTGGTGCGGTATAAGATATGTAAACACGGTGTAATGGCGGTCCATGCTTAGGCGTGTAATTGCACTTCAATACGCCCAAAGTACGGGCCGAGAATACAGTAATTCATGGCTCTCATTGAGAGCTATGATTACCTGTTCTCACTGGGATGAATGACAATCAGTAAGACACTTCAGAGGTATGCACTGGCCAGCACGTCCCTCTGAAGCTACGCTGTGCTGCACGGCCGTACAGACGGCTTAGCTCCTCTTCAGGGATCTACAATGAAGGCTATGTTCACACGGCTTATTTTGGGGTGCATTTTCCTGCATATTTTGCTTTGTAATGCGCTTAATACATGGAGAAATGCACCCGATAATTACAGTAATCCATAGCTCTCAATGAGAGCTATGGATTACTCCTCCTCTCCCTGCGCGTACAATACAATCGCATCGTATGCGCGGAGATATAAGGTAGATGTCAATTATTTGCGGCGAATACGAGCCGCGAGTAATTAATGTCTGTGAGGTCGGCGGTTTGCCACGGGAATACGCGCGTATTAGCGCGAGCTCCTGAAGCACACAATGTACTGCAATGCGTACTGTACGCGCCACAATACATCATGTGAACATACCCTAAATCTTACAGAAAGAACCCTATGAGAGAATGAGCGTTTGGCTAATTGTCATCATTTATTGAAGCAAATATAGCATATGAAGCTTTTTGCACTGTTTTGTACATGTTTTAAGGAATGAAGTAAACATGGTTCTATTTGTAACTTATTTTGTAGCCATGACATTTGACTGATAAAAATTTAATTATATCGGCTTGGGGTAAACAAGTTCATGGTGTTGCCAGTGCGCAAGATAAAGTTGATGCTTATGTTTAAATGATACTAGGAAAATTGTTAACCCATTAGATGTTTCACAGAAATTAAGGCAAAGTGGAGGTGAAATTTCAAAATTTCATTTTTTTTTTTGCAGATTTTCAATTCTTATCCATTATTCACTATAACACACAGATGTGACCATTGAAATGCAACTCAACATCAATTCGCACAATTCTGCTGTTTTTAAAGATATCCCATATGGGGCTCTAGTGCGCTATTTGGCTCAGTCACAAGCCTCAGAATAGGAGGAGCACCTACTGGACTTTGGGGTCTCATTTTCATTACAATTTTCTTTATATGCCATTACAGGTTTGCGGGCACCCTAAGGTGATAAAACTTAATAAAACCCCCTAAAAAGACCCCATACGCTACACCCCTAAGGAATAGATCCAGGATTGCAGTGAGTATATCGACCCCACAGGTGTTAGGCTTTGAAAATGAACATTTGTTTCCAACAATTTTCAATTTTAGCTGAAAATGTTTCAGTTTCACAAGGAATCCTAGAAAAAAGCCTCCCAAAATGTGTTACCAATTTCTTCCAAGTTAGTCAATATCCTATATGTGGGTATAAACTGATGTTTGGGCGCATGGCAGGGCGTTCAAGGGACGGAGCGTTATTTGGCATTTGGAATGCAGATTTTGGTGGGGCTATGTTGCATTTAAAAAGCCCCCAAAGCACCAGAACAGGTGAAACCTTCCAAGAAGTCCCCCCATTTTGGATTCAACACCCCCTCATGGATCTCATCTAGGGGTGTATTGTGCATTTTGGGCACACAGGTGTTCCATAAGTTTTTTTCGCCTTGGACCATGAAAATGGTGGAAAAAAAAACAGCTTTACCATTGTTTTTTTACTTCATTTTTACAGTGTTTGCCGTAAGATATAAATGACATGATAACTGTAATATGCGGGTCTGACAGCAATAACTTTTTTATTTTTCTGTATATGGTGTTGACTAAGGGCTTTTTTTGCGGGATGAGTTGCCCTTTTCATTGGTACCATTATGAGGTTCATAAGATGCTTTGATTGCTTTTCAATAAGGTTTTTGGGAAGTGGAATGAACAAAATACAGCAATCCTGGTAATGGTTTTTATTTTTTACAGTGGTCACCATACAATATCATTGACATGCTAACTTTACTCAGCAGGTTGATATGATTACAGCAATACTCAACTTTGTAGATTTTTACACAATAAAAACACTTCTATTCAAAAATAAAAACACGTTTTTGCATCGCCATAGTCTGAGCGCTGTAACTTTTTTATTTTTCTGTGTATGGAGCTGTGTAAGGGCTTATTTTTTGTGAGATGAGTTGATGTTTTTATATGTTCCATTTTTTGGGGGGACACATGACTTTTTGATCGCTTTTAAATCTGTTGTTTGGAAGGTAGGGTGAAGAAAATACTGCAATCCTAGTGTGTTTTTTTTATTTTTAACAGCACTTAAAGGGAACCTGTCACATTGGTTGTGCCCCCCTTGTTGAGGGCAGCACAAGCTAGTGTCAGACCTGCTGTTCCCAGCACTGTGCCCCTTATTCTATAAGATGCAGCAGTTTTAGAGCATTTACCGCTTAAATCTTATTCATGAGCAGGTGTTAGCTCCACCCACCAAAGGCTAGCTCCTCCCACCGACAGTTATTCACATGTTTCTACCTATTCAAAGGAATAGGTTTGTCAGTTGATGTGGGTGGGGCTAGCCTCCGATTGGCCGGGTTTGAAAAAAACTGACTCTCTGAAGGACTCTTCGAATGACTCTTCCGGCTGAAAACCGCAGATTTGAGCATTAAATACACGAAAACTACAGCATCTTACAGAATAAGGGACACAGCGCTGGGAACAGCAGGTCTGACACTGGCTTGTTCTGTCCCCAGCCAGGGGGGCAAAAATTATATGACAGGTTCTCTTTAATGTGTAGAATATGTGACAAGTTAGTATTACTCTGTGGGTCGATACAATTATGACAATACCCAATTAGTATAGTTATTTTATGTTTCAGTGCTTTAAAAAAGTGGTTTTATTGCATAAAACAATATTTATGCATCTCTATCTTCTGATAGCCATAACTATTTTATTTTTCCATATACAGAGCTATGTATGGCTTTTTCTGCTGACATTTTTATTAGTAGCACTTTGGTGTTTATATGACTTTTTGATCACTATTTATTCCATTTTATGTGCTGCGGGATGAATGAAAATCTCAATTCTGTGACTATTTTGGGGGGGCTGCATTGATCATGCAGGTTAAATAATGTGACAGACAGTTGTACAAAATATGCGTACTGTATTTTTTTATTATTTATCTTTTTGGGGCGATTGGCGTTTGTAAAGGAAAATGGGTGGTGTACGTATTTTTATTTATTTTATGTTTTGTTTTTTTTAAACTTTTTTTTGTACTTTTTAAAAAATGTTTTACATGTTACCATAGGGGACTTGTACCAATGATCTCAAGGCACGGCCGGGCGTGGTGACGTCACAGGCAACCTGAAAGCCTTTGGCTTCTAGGTTGCTAAGGAAAGCATCGACAGCAGTGATCACATCGCGGAGTGCTGATGCAGAGAGAGATCGCGATTGATTGCGGCACCTAAAGGGTTGATCGCCCATGACATGAGTGAGCTGCAGTCGTGGGTAACACAGCATGAGGCCAGCTAAAATATACAGTGGGTTCCACGCAGCGATTGTGCGGGCCCCGCTTGTGAGCCTGCACGATGTCCAGGCCGTACCTGTAACGGTCTGGTAGTGGATCTGCTGGACCACTGCAGGCGATGGTGGAAGCCCATGCCAGGGAGCGGAATCTAAGTAGGTCCCGGTATTCACCAGAGCCTGCCGCAAAGCGGGATGGACTTGCTGCGGCAGGAATCTACCAGGTCGCTTCCACTGGTGGGACTTACCTGCGGTGGCGGCCAAGGGTAGGCGAAGTACAAATATGTCAGGCAGGCTCGTAGTCGGGGACAGGCAGGAAGGTCAGGGCAGGCGGCAGAGGTTCGTGGTCGGTAAACGTAAGTGGACGGTTCGGTACACGGTAGACAAGACAAGACTTTCTGGAACGCTTTCTCTATAGGCATGAGCACTAAAGATCCGGCAAGGCTGCCAGGAAGAGGCTGGACTTAAATAGGAGCAGTGCCCGGTAATGGCCAATTACCGGTGCACTGTCCCTTTAAATTTCACACTGCTGGCGCGCGCGCCCTACGGTGCGGCGCCGAGGGACTGAGATGGACGGGAGAGGAGCGTGGCCAGGTAAGTGACTAGTGGCACGGGTAGAGAGGTGAGCGGACCCCGGACCCGAGGTGCTGGACGGGGCGCCGCTTGGAGTCGGGGCACGGATGCGCCCGCGACCCGGGACGAGGGTCGCAGGGGCATTCGTGACAGTACCTGTACGTCTGTTTGCAGGAAGTCACTCCCGGCCAGGACCTACAGGCACATCCAATGTCGGGAAGTGGTTAAGCAGAGTTGTGCTATCTGTTGAACCTCTTCAGGACCCACCTATCCCAATTTTTGCGTTTTTTAATCCCCACCTTCCAAGTGCTTTAACTTTAAAAAAAAAAAATAAATAACCATATTTAAGCAGTTTTTTTTTTTTGCAGGACTTTTTTTTTTTTTTTTTAAAAATTTATTTATTTTAATTTTTTAATCATAAAATTGAACAAAAAATTAATGTTACAGTAACCAGTGATACAAATTACGGTGTCATAATACAAAATATATAACAATATGTAACCTAACTTAAGAGTCAAGACCAATAATCGGCCCAGATCCATCCAACCCCAATCATGAAAGATCAGGTCAGTAGAGGGAAGGGCCGGTCCAAACCAACGCGTCGTCTCACGGTAGGTCAATACAAATCAAAAACAAATCAGCACACACAACAGAGAAATCCACCAGTACGAAGTAAAGGGGTCAGTGTCATATCTTGACAGATCATCTGGTAAAGAACTTTTTCAGATTCTAGCTTATCTTAGCTTACTTCTTAGGGTCATATGCATGGGATCATTTACTGTATGGCTAATTTTAGAATGCCTGATGTTCCGGCAAGCTCGCCCTCCAAGTACCAATTTGTAAACCGGAAGGGGGAGACCAGGTGTATTATCTCTTCTGGGCTCAGGAAGTGTTCTATAAATAGGGTCCACCTCACAAAGAACCCTTCCGTTCGGGTCTCTTTGGCTAATTCCACCTCCAATCTCTCCATATGCAAGTAATGCTTCATCAATTTCCAAACCTCACCTACCCTCAGTGTTTTAGGTTCAAGCCAATGATTCAGGAGGCACTTCTTGGCCGCCAGTAAAGCGATATGTAGGACCGCATGCGGTTTGTCTAACCCCGATAAGTCATAAAATAGGAATGCCTGTGGTGTCAGGTGGCATGTAAGATCCCATTTTAGGCTGAAAACGGCATGTAACTCTGCCCAGAACGAGATGATTCGGGGCAGTTCCACATGCCATGTAGGAGATCTGACTTAGGCATGAAGCATTTGGGACAGGCAGTCTTACACTATGTGGCGTCTGGGTGAGGAGGAATATTGAAGCCATAAATGGCCTGATGTATGAACCTGAAGTGGGTCTCTCTCCATTTTTCATTTATTACGATTTTTCGTAATTTGTTCCATCCCCCCAGGATAACTCGGGAGATGTCCTGGTCAGGGAAAAATTTTTCCCAGCCTGCGAACAGTGTGGAATCTGCCCACTGAGTATCGGAGTCACGTAGCTTCGCATAAATATTAGACAGAGAGTGATCACCCGAAGTGGGTCCAATAAGGTCATCAAAAGGGTTGTTGGGGAATTCTTGGGTAAGCCGAACCACTCTTGACTTCAGAAAGGCAATAATCTGTCCATACATGAGGAAGTGAGTACTTGGGACTTGGAACTGGCTCTGGAGATCTGAGAGGGATAAGTAGGATTTGTTGTCGGGGCCAATAAGATGTCCCACTTTGGTAATCCCTAGAGTTTTCCATTGGGCAAGGTGATTGTTGTTTAGACCTTGGGGGAATTCCGGGTGTCCTATTAGTGGCATGTGTTTGCTCAGGGTAGCCGTCAGTTTGAAAAGTTTACGGCAAATCTTCCAAGTTGCTATTGTATCCCACAGGATCAGACAAGTTCTGATCTCCAGAGGAATACGTGCAAACCTCGTATGCAACAAGGCTGAAAGGTTCCAGGGGTGGACCAGTTGCGCCTCTAAGTCCGTATTGGAGTATACTGCAGTGTTCTTGATCCAGTCAATACAGTGGCGAAGAATGCAAGATAAATTATACTTC
This sequence comes from Phyllomedusa bahiana, assembly GCA_025379985.1. NCBI lineage: Eukaryota > Metazoa > Chordata > Amphibia > Anura > Hylidae > Phyllomedusa > Phyllomedusa bahiana. The sequence continues at coordinate 28,364 of JAODAL010033470.1, forward strand.
CGAACGTCTGGCACGTTCATTCCGCCACGGAATTTGGGGATTTTAAGTTTTTTAAGCGACATCCTAGGTCTTTTATGCGCCCACAGGAATTTTGTGAAACTGGCTTGGATTATTTTAACGTCTGCGTGTTTCAATAGCAGAGGAATAGTTTGTAACGGGTACAGCAGTTTGGGGAAGCTCATCATGCGGATTAGGTGTCCTCGGCCAAACAGCGAGAGGGGCAGTTTAGACCATCTTTCTAACTCTCTAACAATTTTCAGTATCAGTGGGGGGTAGTTTAAGTTATAAATTGAAGAAGGGGATTTACCAATGTGTATCCCCAGATATTTGATCGAAGTTGGGACTATCTGCACTTGAACAACTAATTGGGACAGTATAAGGGGCTTGGCGTTTTGGGAGATTCTTAGGATTTCGGATTTGGATTCATTGATCTTGAAACCTGCGCACTCACGAAAGATTCGGAGTTCATGAAGCAGTTTTAGGAGGTCCCTTTCAGGCTGTCTCATAAAGAGGATAATATCATCGGCAAACAATGCCAATTTTATTTCTTGAGTTTTTATTGTGATACCTTCAAAAACAGCAGTGTCGATTAGAAGTCTGGCTAGGGGTTCGATCGCTAGATCGAAAAGGTAGGGTGATAGTGGGCAACCTTGTCGCGTTCCCTGTTCTAAATCCTGGTACACATACCCTGTCTTTGGGTTCGCAATAAAGAGACTGTAGGAAGACACGGAATGGGCCAGTCAGGCCTATCTTGTCCATCACATTTGCTAACCATCCCCAGGCGACACTGTCCAAGGCCTTTTCCGTGTCAACGGTCATAGTGCCGAGTGGGGGTGCAGCCGCGTTTTTTTTTTTACTTCATCCTGAATTAGTAAGACTTTTCGTATATTTGCCACCGCCGATCTACCCTGGACAAAGCCGACTTGATGGTTGCCGACAATCCTCGGGATGAGTGGAGCCAATCGGTCTGCCATTATTTTAGTCAAAAGTTTATGATCCACATTTATTAGGGATATAGGCCGGTAGGAAGATGGTAAGAGGGGGTCCTTTCCAGCTTTTGGGATAATTTTGATATATGCCGTGTTCATATCAGTTGGGATTTTATTACCGGATAAGTAGGAATTATACAGTGTCAGCAAAGTCGGGGAGATCTGGGCCTTTAAGGTTTTGTAGAACTCGCCCGTAAACCCATCCGGGCCTGTGGCTTTATTGTTTTTGAGCTTGGAGATGGCATTTTCCAATTCCAGGGCAGTTATCTGTGAGCCCAGGATTGCTACCTCGTCTGCTGTGAGACCAGGGAGTTTAACCTTGTCTAGCCAGATTTTGGAGCTGTGGTGGTCTAATTTTTCATCGGTGTATAGCTTCTCATAGAATGAGCGGAGAACCTCTATCACCTCTTCCCCTTTCCTCCTGACTATCCCTTCACGATCCTTCAAGGTTGGCATGGGGATTGGGGGGTGGGGTCCCTTAGCAAAATTTGCCAAACGTTTCCCAGGTTTGTTCCCGTATCTGAACAGATGGGCCTCCTTTTTTGTCGACCTCTGCATTTCCCTTTTTTCCAGCCACGCGTCATAGCGGTTTTTAGCATCAGCCCATTTTATTTTATTTTCACCGGATGGGGTGGCCTGGAAAGTGTTGTAAGCTACGCGGAGCTCTTTGCTTAAGGATTCCATTTTGTCTTTGGACATTTTTTTAAATCGGGCTAAATGAGCCATCAGTTTCCCTCTCATAACAGCCTTCGCGGTGTCCCAGTACAGTTGAGATGAGTCTGAATGTGTTTCATTATAGTAGTGGTATTCTTGCCACCAACCCTGTAGGGTGGTACAAAATTCCTCGTCTTTGGTTAGATAGGATGGAAATCTCCATATGTAGTCAGAGCCATGTGGGATTTTATCAACCAAGCCAGCCGATACAGGGGCATGGTCAGAGATGACCAAGTCTCCGATCGAGGTCTCGCTTACTCTCGGAGCCAAATTGTGTGACACGAAAACATAATCTATTCTGGACCACGTGTTGTGTGGGTGGGAGTAAAATGAGTACTCTCTACCTACTGGGTTGGCCAGTCTCCAGGGGTCCCACAAATTCAGGGACTGGATAAAGTCAGCCAGAGGCGAGCCCATTGGGGTAGGAGTGAGTGATGTAATTGCCCGCTTGTCCCTATCTTCCAGTATTGAGATCACGGAGTTGAAATCCCCGCTAACTATCTTATACTTACTATCATCATTCAAGATACGGGGCATTAGTTGTCTAAGGAAAACTTCATTTTTCCTATTAGGGCCATATATGTTATGTATGGAATATGTCTCGTCTTGATTGTTAAGTCTAACGTTGACCCACCTCCCCTCCGTGTCGTGCTCATGTTAGACAACTGTTCCTTGAAGATGTTTGCTGACCAACGTGAGCACATCTGCTTTATGGTTCACCGCTGGGGAGCCGAAGACCTATCCCACCCAAATACCATTCATCCTAAAGTAATCGGTTTCTAGTAAGTGCATATCATGGAGGAAAGCTACATAAGCTTTGAGCCGTTTCAGATGTCGTAAAACCATATTTCTTTTGTTTGGTGATCTTAATCCTTTTACATTCCAGGTAATTATTTTCATTTTTTCGCGCTAGACCTTAGTACGTGTTGCTCGTCTGGTGGATGAAAACACAAAATAAACTAGAACTATAACTCGGGTCTTTCGACCTGTAGCACTCTGGAGAGGAGGAAATGTATCTCTCTCTCTCTTCCAGCAAAAAGTGCAAATAGACTTTGCTTTTTTCCCCAGGGAATGACAGAATAACAACTATCAGAGGTATCTAATCTGTATTCGGAGATTCCCAGGCAGACAGAAAAAAGAGAGGTCAGCTTAACCTATAACGTACCCTTGCGGAGCAAATTCGGTTTAAAAGTTTTGCTTGCATGTGAGGAGTTCCTCACACAGTGAGAATAGTGTGTCTGTCCCCCGCTCCTTTTTTTTTTTTTCCTAATCCATTAGGTCGTCTTCCCCACCACATCAGATGGGTGTAGGGACGATCCAAGGGACCGTGGATCAGGGCAGCATCATTATAGATAGCAGAGAAAATCATTTATGTCTCATACTTAAATACCACTGGACAGCTAGTCTACCCATAAAACCATTCAAATGTAACATCATCAAGATTTAACTAAATTGTAAATTGTAATAGGACACATCTAACTCGACCCCCCAGGAACATTACAGTGTTGTCCATTGTAGTAGGTCAGTGTGGGACACAGGGAACCCGCCAGGGTCAGGGCAGGGCTAGGAGTCCGGTGGACTAGGGCAGCAAGGTTCAAGTGACCATCCTAGAGGATTGCCTCCTGCGCTGTTCCCTCGGGCTTGTGGGTCGCGCAGTGCAGGAGGCGTAGGAGTCCTCTTGGCTTGGTATAGGGACTCGTCTAGGGGTCTTGTCAAATCCAGTGGGAGAAGTAGAGCGATCTGAGACTGAGGGTGAGGGTGGTCTTGACCTGGGTTGTCGTCTCTCATCTAAGTATTGTTGAGCTGCTGATGGTGTCTGGAAGGTAGACGTGTTTCCGTTTCTGTGGAATATTCTGAGGGTTGCAGGGTACAGCAAAGCAAATTTTATTTGGTTGCTAAATAACCGGGAGCATACGGAAGAAAAGGCCCTCCTCTTTCTTGCTACCTCCGCAGAGAAATCCTCGAATATGAGAACTTTCCGTCCTTTAAAGACGAGATCAGATTTGAGCCGTTTCAAGGCTCTCAGGATTGCCACTTTATCCGTGAAGTCTAGATATTTTACTATTATTGGGCGTGGCCTCTCCCTCAGAGCCGATGGTATGTCTTCCTCTCGTCCAGATCTGGAGCCTTTCCTGTTGTCAGGGCCTAGGCGATGCGCCCGTTCTACTTTGCAGTAATGGGGAAGACCCAGGGCCTTAGGCAGTTCTTTTTCGCATAGAAAGGCCAGGTCTTTGGGTGGTATAGCTTCAGTAATACCTAGGATTCGAAGGTTATTACGCCTGGACCTATTTTCCAAGTCTTCCAACTTGTCATTCAATCTTTGGTTTTCCTGAACAAGATCACTGATTTGCGAACGAGTCTTGTCCACATCAGCTGTCAAGGCTTGGATTTGCAGGTCATTATCATCTAGCCTTTCGGTGTGTCAGACCACTTCAGTTTTAACTTGAGCTATCATTTTTGCCACGGAAGCCATTAATGAAGCTTGTAGATCAGCGGATATCTGTTTTGCGACTTCTGCCACTATTAGCTTAAAATCAGAGGTCGGTGGATCGATTTGTCTCATGTGGGTATCCAGCACTGGTTGTGAGGCTTCAGAGACAGGTATCAAAGTATTTGCTTCTGCAGGTGGTAGTGACGTGGAGCCCCAATCACTTGTCGACATAGAGAACGTGTCTTCCTGAATGTCCTGTAAATCTTCCTGAGGGGTGCGTCTGGACGGCACCGATGTCTGAGGAGTATCATTTCTGGAGGTCTGTTTTGTGCTTTTGGAGCGCCCCATTTTACTAAGATATTTTTCCATGTACCGGATGTTCAAGTAGGTTTGTATACTTGGTTTAAGGCAGCACTGGATGTTGTGTGCTCCCGTGGGCGGGAAAGTTTAGTGGGTTACACTGATAGGGGACAGAGCAATACCTGTTTGCTATTTTTTTCGGATGGTCAACAGAAACCCTATAGTGCAGTTATGTTTGCAGCCCCCTAGTGGTTCCCTTTGGTATAGTGTGAGAAGGTATCTTCTTGCAATGATGGAGGTGTTATTTCACAGGCACAGAATAGGGGTAGCTCTGTGGTGGTGACAGTCAGGGGGCTCCCTTGTAATTTGCCCTTTCCATCAACAGGTGACTTGAGGTGTGCAGCTGTCAGAGGCAGTCGTTCTCTATTGCAGGCCGCTTGGCAGGGGTGTGCTGGTGGTGAGAGCAGTGGGGTGATGCCTAGCGACCCTAGAGCCTCATTAACTGCTGCTTCCTTTCTAAGTAGCTTGGATGGGATCCCAGTATACAGCTCTTTGATCCCAGAGCGGAGTATTGTCCCAACCTCAGACCTGCTGTTATATGTAATGCAGGAGTTAGGTTCAGAGAAAATGGCTGCTGCCTTTGAGGTGGGCTTTGGCGGGAAAGTTTTGCGGGCTGTTATAGGCGCCTGCAGGGCCGCTTATGTCCGCTTTATTTGTGCTATAGGGAGGCACCCGTTCTGCGCCACAGCAGGAGTAAGTGTCCAGCGGGATCAGGGGCGGGTAGTGGTTACTCACCACCTCCGGCTCTCCCCGTCAATTTGCAGCCGCCCACAGCAGTTCCCCTGTACCACAGTCTCCGCAGGCTCGGCCCGGCAGGATCCCAGGGATGGTGCTGCCTATCACAGAATCCCGGATGTCGAGTTGCGCTACGTGTCCTCCGATCCGTGGCTCTCCTCCCGCCTAGCCAGGCAGGGGAGCTCGGTAATCCTCCTAAATCTGGGGATTCTTTGTCTCCGGTCTGGAGTGCGTCAGCAGCGGTGCGCCCCAGTGGATGAGGGGCCGCGCGTCTCGCTTCCCCGTGCGCGGGCGGGTGCGTGGAGCGATGCAGCTGTCTCGGTGGGTCCTCCTCGCTTCTCACGGGGTCCTCTTCTGCTCCGTGGAGTGTCGGGACCGCGATGGGTCTCGTTGTCTCCCGTTAGGTTTCTCTAGCAGGGATAGATTTGCAGGTTTGAGTCTGCTGCCCGGGAGCTCCACTCACACGGTCATTCCATGGCGGCGCCGGAACCGGAAGTCCTGCAGGACAGTTTTTTCCTTTATTATTTATACTATTTGGTGGTCAACGTAATGTATTGGGGAACCCCCAAAAAATATTTGTAGGGTGGAATTTAAAAAAATGCACAATTTTTGGGGGTGGTTCACTTTTTCAGAGTTAAATTATGTGGTCCAAATGACATTATCTGTGTTGTGCAGGTCGGTTTGATTCCAGCGATACCAAATTTATATAGTTTAATTTAGTGTATTGAATTGTCATTTTTTGAGACTCGTCTTTTTTTTCTTCCATCGTTGGAAATGTATCATGGCTAATTTTTGCAGGGGGGATTGTAGTTTCATTAGTATCATTTGAGGTTTTTGATAACTTTTTATGTATTATTTTTTTTGTTTATCTTTTTACACGATAAATGGTTCAGTTCAAATATACTAAAAAACAAGACCAATAAACCTTTGAACTTTACCCATCTGCATACCATTTTGCTGTGGAAGCAGGAATTTGCTAGCACAGCTTTGTCATTTGCGCTTTGCTTTCTTTGATTATTTTAAGATAAATGGGAAGAGGGTTTTTTAAATGTTTTTTTTTTTTTTAGATTTTTAGAAACAATTATTTTTCTTTACTTTTTTTTTTACCATAAGGGACTTGAGCACGTGAATGCTTGATTGCTCGTGTTATATACTACAGTACTTAGGTAATGCAGTATATAGTCTTTCTAGTGATCTTAGGTTGTAAATAAAGCACAGTTATGACAGGCCTCGGGGTGGTGCACTCCTTCCCAGAGGATTGGGTGCTACAGTTAAGTCTAAGGGCCACATGTATGAAAACTTTCTAGGTCTGAAACTCATTTTGTTGCCCACAGCAACCAATCAGAGCGCCCCTTTTCATATAGTGCTCTGATTGGTTGCTTTGGGCAACAAAGTGAGTTTTAGACCTAGACAGTTTTCATAACTGTGGCCCTAAGTGGTTATACACTGGTAATTAACACCTGGCATCTGCCTTGTATGGAGTGGGCTCAGCTTTCGAGCACGCTTCATACACTCTTGACAACACTATGACATACAGTTACATTATAGGTTTTGAAACATTTATGGCATATTGATAAAATATACCCGATAGATGCAGGTTCCTACTCTTGGACGTGCACATATATCAAGACCAGTGGTTCCTCCCATCGTTTTAACTTATTCTGTGGCCATGTTGAACAGAGAGATGGCTGCGCATGTGCAGATCTCTCTGTTCTTTTCAATGAGAGTTCTGTATTTAGCTAAGTTCGTGTGTTTCCAGAGTACTATCTGGCACAGGTGGTAAGGGGAACCTTATTTTTAAGGTGGAACCTACACCTATCAGATATTTATGGAATGTCCTGTCAATTTGCCATACATTTCTGAGATGAAATACCCCATGCACAAAGAAATTACAAGCACACTCCACAACTGCTTAAAGGAGTTGTCTCACCATGCAGTTGTAACGGCAGGAGTAGTGGATCCACTGGACCACCGCAGGTAGTGGTAAAAGCCACACCAGGGACCGGAGCCTAAGTAGATGTTCACCAGAGCCCGTAAGCTGCTACTCCTGACGCGACTTACTTGCGACGGCAGCCGAGGTGCAGCGAGGTACCAAATCATGACACAAACTCGTAGTCGGGGACAGGCAGATCAGGGCAGGTGGCAAAGGTTCGTGGTCAGAAAATGTAGCAACGGGTCAGAAACACAGCAAGACAGGAACGCACTCTGGAATGCTATGGATGCACTATAGATCCGGCAGGGAAGTAGTGAGAGTGCTCCAGATATATAAGGTTCAGTGTCCGGCAATCAACCACTTACTGTCGCGCTGGCCCTTTAAATTTCAGAGATAGGACACGTGCACCAGCTGGCAGAGGAACATGGGGAAGCAGGAGGGTAAGTATTTGCTGGAGGAACGAGTGCACCCACAGCCCGACATGCGGATTTCGCCAATCGTCCTTGCCATTGGGCTGGCAGAGGAAGTACAAGTGTGCCCGCAGCCCCACATGCGGGCTACGGAGTCACTCGTGACAGTAACCCCCCCTTTGGCCTCCCCTTTGTTATGGACTGGAAAAAGTTCAGCACCAGGTCACGGTCCAAGATGTTATCCTCCGGCTCTCAAGACCTTTCCTCCGGTCCGAACCCTTCCCAGTCAATAAGAAAATGTCACCTCCCTCTGATAGTCTTCATAGCCAGAATCTCCTTCAATGCAAAAACGTTAGTGGAATCAGCTTCAGGAGAAGGGGAGGCGACTTTCCAAAAGAATCGGTTTAGTACTAGAGCCTTAGAGACCGTTTGACTATGGGTTCTAAGTCGAGGAAAAATTGAGCTTCACATGTAGTTGGGAGCAGAGTGCATGCCAGAACCTCGAGATGAATTGGACCTCTCGGTCTGAGACAATATGCCAGGATAGCCCATGCAAACGGAAAATGTGCTAAAAAAAAAAGAGTGTTGAGACATGGAGCACAGGGTAAGCCAGGCAACGGAACAAAGTGCTACATTTTTGAAAAACGATCCGTGACCACCCAAATTACTGTATTGCCGGAGGAATGAGGTAGGTTGGTGATGAAGTCCATCACCTTGTGAGACCACGGAGTATTGAAAGTTGGTAAAGATTGCAGCAAACCATCCGGTCTGTGGCGAGGCGTTTTGTCACGAGCACAGGTGATACAGGATTCCATGAATTCTTTAGTATCCTTTGCATGAACCAAGCACCAGTAGAAATGGGAGATCAGTGCACAGCCACCAGGGAGCAATGTCCCCATTTCAGAATTCTCCTCCGGAGAGCAGGGCATACATACGTCTTACCCCAGGAAACGCATTGGAGGTCAACAGGGGCTGCGTGGACCAAATGTTCAGAGGACACGATGTACTGAAGGAATAACTTCCTCTCTGATCACATCCAAAGCACAGGAGAGGGCATATGCCTTGATGTTTTTCTCAGTGGGATGGAAGTGAATCCGGAAGTTGAACCGCAAGAAGAAAAGGGACCACCTGGCTTGCCATGGATTGAGGCGTTGAGCTGTCTGGAGGTACTGCAGATTTTTGTGGTCTGTGTAAACATCAATTGAGGTGGTGCCATTCTTCCAAGGCCAACTTGATGGCTAGCAATTCCCGATCCCTGATGGCATAATTCTTTTCCGCAGGCGAGAATGTTTTGAAAAAAAAAAACACAACTGAGGGTCTTGGCCTTGGGACCTTTTTGTGTAAGCGCCACCTCTGCCCAAACAGAAGAGGCATCTACCTCTAAAGATAAAGGCTACTTGGGGTCTGGACGAGACAGGATAGGAGCAGAGGAGAAAGCTAATTTTATCTCAGAGAATGCTCTTTCAGCCACCGGGAGCCATAGTCTCGAGTTGGCATTCTTTTTTGTGAGCACCACAATTGGTGCCACCAGCGCTGAAAAATAGGGAATGAATTGTCGATAATAATTAGCGCATCCCAGAAAACGCTATATGGCCCGAAGGCTGATTGGCCGTGGCCACTGTAAAACAGCTGACAACTTTGCAGGATTCATCTGCAGACCCTTGTCAGAGACGATGTACCCGAGTAATGGCAGACTGGTTTAGTGGAACAGGCATTTTTCCAGCTTTGTGTATAAGTGATTACTGCAAAGACGTCTCAGCACCTGGCGCACCTGGATCTGATGGGTCTGTGGGTTGGGCGAGTATATCAGGATGTCTTCCAGGTAAATGATAACACAGGTGTAGAGGAGGTCCCTGAAAATGTCATTGACGAACTCCTGTAAGACCGCCAAAGCATTACACAGACCGAAGGGCATCACCAGGTATTCAAAGTGCCCATCTTGAGTGTTGAAAGCCGTCTTCCACTCATCACCCTCACAAATCCTGATGAGGCTATAGGCCAGTTTAGAAAATACATGGCTCCACAGAGCCCGTCAAAGAACGGTTTTTCACGGTAATCCTGTTGAGGCTTCGATAGTCTATACATGGACGTAGCGCACCATCCTTTTTCTCAACGAAGAAGAACCTGGCTCCGGCAGTAACAGAGGACTTGCGGATAAAGCCCTTCTGTAAGTTCTCTTGAATGTAGGCCGACATGGCCTGAGACTTAGGTACAGATAATGGATATACCCTGCCCAGAGGAGAACTAGTACCGGGCAGTAGGTCAATAGGACAGTCGTAAGGACGATGGGGTGGAAGGGTCTCTGCCAATTTCTCCAAGAACACGTCAGCAAAGTCCTGGTATTCAGCTGGCAGCCCAGCAGAGGCTTGAGGGGTGTCAGTGGAGAAGTGGGGTGCACAGGGCATGGTGCTGCAAAACAGCGAGACTGGCAGTCTTGACCCCAACATGTGACTTTGCCTGTCTGCCAATCTAGCATAGGAGCATGGTGTTGCTTGAAAAAGAAGTTCAAACTTCGAAACGTCGCACGGTGTGCGGGCGGCTCGCGGCCTCCAGCTATTACTCAACAATTTTCTAGAAAGTACCTACCATGGATGGTTTGATAAGTATTGTACCTTTTTTCTATGGATTTTAACTTGTATCTTTATAACGTTATTAAAGTAAGAAAAAGTTTTTTGGTGTTTGGTCATTGCCTATAAGCATGGTGTTGCAGCCACTGGAGGCCTAGGAGAATTGCCGAGGAAGAGCGTGGCAAGACAAAGAATGCAATCTTCTCCTTGTCTAAGGCCCCAACATGAAGGGATACAGGCTTCGTACTAAATTGAACCGAGTCACGTTCTTGACAGAGTTCTTCCTGTCTCTCAGTGAAGCGCACGTCAATGTGGGTTACCAAGTGAATAAGCTCACTCATGGAATACAGAAGGTCTCTTGCAGCCAGTGTGTCCTTTACCCTACTGGAGAGGCCCTAATTGAATGTGGTGCATAGGACAGCATCAATGTAGGATAGCTCCAAGGCCAGGGTACGAAACATGGCAAGACAGGAACGCACTCTGGAACGCTTTCTCTATGGCACAATGCACTATATATCCGATAGGGAAGTAGCGGGAGTGTCCCAAATAGCAGCTGGCAATCAACCAATTACCGGCGTGCTGGCCCTTTAAATCTCAGAGTGGGGACACGCGCACCGGCCGGCTGAGGAAAATGGGGACGCAGGAGCACCACGAGTAAGCATTTGCTAGCGGAATGAGTGCATCCGCAGCCCGAAATGCGGACCGCGGCACCATTCGTATGAGTGCACCCACAGCACCACGTGTGGGCTGCAGAGCCACTTGGGACAGCAGTTTCACAGAGATACAAACAACTTTAGATTCATGCTTCCTGTCTCTTCCTGGTAATGCTGTGGGTGGTGGTACAGCAATGATAAGCATTTCAGCTCCGTATTCAAAGCTCTTCTATTTGCACTAAGGAGATGTAATCTATACTGCAGAGGGCTTCAGAGCTCAAAATTAACAATTAATCTCTTTTGTTGGTTAGAGATAACACACTCTGTTTTTAAGCTGCCAACAGTCTTGTGTTCGACCTGTGATGATGTCACTCCCTGCTATAAGATAAGACATAGAGCAGAGAGAGAAATGAAGAACAGGATGGTAACCAGAGAAACCTGTGTGCACTCAGAGTAGTTAAAATCTCTCTTGCCTCCTGTCCAGGGAAAAATCAAAAGAGGATGTATGTAGAAAAAGTCTTGTTTTATTGTTTCCTACATGTTGAAAGCTAATATTTGTAGTGAGAAACCTCTTTAAAATTATGGAAACATTACAGTATTACTAATGTGCATAAATGTGAGCTACATGGTGCATATTTTGATGAAATTATGTGAGCCCATCAACCCCGATAGAGTGCCCTCATACACATGGGAGCTTACACTAACAGTCTCACCAGAAAAAGCTATGGCAGGCTTATGGGCCCTAAGGCTATGTTCACACGGCTTAAAATGGGACGTATTTCAGTCCGTAATTACGCGCCATTGTGCGCGAATTACGGCTGGAATACGTCTCAGTCATTACGGTAATCCAGAGTTCTCATAGAGAACTCTGGATTACGTCTCCTCTCCCTGCTCGGCGAATCTGCCGCGGGGGGAGATAAGTGACATGTGAATTACCAGCGGCGTATACGCGCCACTGGTAATGAAAGTCTATGGGCCGGCGAGGTGCCCCCCGCTCCCGCCCTGCCCCCGTCCATACGCCGTAATTGCGTAGCCGTGTGAACATAGCCTAAAAGTAGCAGAAATGCATTTTGAAATAATTCATATATACATTGTGTGACTGTCTGTTAGCGTTTTTCGAGTGCTACTCGTACGTTTTTGGGTTTGGCAACACATCAGAGTGCACCTACATCATTTTCTTTAAAATTGTTTTGGATGTGCTGATCATTTGTTTTTTGGATTGTTTGCGTGGGGAGAGTCTGCCTCCATTTCGATCATGAACTCAAACACCTAGACTGTTTGTAATCAGAGCAGAGTGTATCTGGGAACTTTATTCCCTGAAAATAGAGAGGCTGAAGGCACCAAAAATGTGCACTAAGAACCTGTAATTTTTTATGTACCCAAAAAGTAGCAGAAATGCATTTTAAAATTGTCCATATATTCATTTGACTGTCTCTTAGTGTTTGTAGAATGCTACACGTTTTTGTGTTTGCATTGTTTGCGACCATGTCAGCGTGCACCTACTACATTTTCTTCAAAATAGTTTGATCTTTTTTTTTTTTTCTAGGGGCCTTTGTTAGGCCTCTGGATGCCATAGCAACTCATTGTCACTGTGCAATTATGTCGCAGGGTGCTATAGTAGTATAGTATACTGCAGCATCTAATTTGTTAAATGACCAGGGTTCCTATTTACACCAATCTCAACCAATGCAGTAGGATGTCAGTTATATATTACATTTGCCACTCACTCCGTATGCCACAAGCACATCTCTTGTGTCTGTGCCATCAGCTACATTTATCGTTCTACCTCACTGTGGTTTGAAGACTGCAATTAGGATATAATAATAAGTCCATATGCACAAAGGAGTGACTGACAATGAAAGAAATGTATTAAGACTGGTGTTAAACATGTGTATATTAATGAAATTGTGCAGGAATAAGATGAGCTAGATATGTTAAGGGTTAATACATTTGTCAAAAGAGATGAGGAGTAAAACAGCCGGTGGTCCAATATTCACGGATAGAATTAGTACCTTTAATTTCATGGATCCATAAAAATGTAGCAAGAAACGGCAGCAACTTATTACATAAAAGATACTTGCTTAAACGTTTTGAGCAACACTATAGGTGACATATATGAACGGGGCTGCGCCAGTTTTCTGGTGTACTTTGAGTTAAAAAGAATGTATGACCAGGTGCACTCCAAACTTTTGTGTGATAAGTGCCTTTGTAATGCGCCAAAGACACTTTTTAGTGCGTCAAAGATTAAGGGTGTTCTGGGGGCGTGTTGCACAGCTTTTGTAGGATTAGACACATTTATGAATCTTTGATAACAAATCAAGGCGCAGAACAATCAGACCAGGTTAAAGGTGATCTGTCTGAGCCAGACTTGTCTCATTGGCACTACACTGCACCTGTATGTATGACCTGCAGAAGAACAGGTTCATACATTCTGACACATTCTAGACTACTTTAAAGCTATTTAGAACTTTCCTGCCAGCCTCAGGATTCATACATGTCGCCCTATGTGCTCTTAGTCATAGCAATAAAATCAGTATAGTCCTACAAGTGCTAAACCTCTTAATTCCCAGACCTGAAAAGTAGTTAATGACCAGAACATTTTTTTAGTTTTTGCCTCCTTGCGTTTCAACAGTTGTAACTTTTTTATTTTTTCAATGACGCAGTTGGATGAGGTCTCGTTTTATTCGAAACGAGTTGTACTTTATGGGGGAATAGTTTAAATTCGCTTATAAATAATTGCAGAATTTTTTTATTTTTTTATTTTTTTTTCATTTTTTTGGGTTTTTTTACATTTTTTTTACACCGTTCATATTTCACATGTAATAACTTGTTAGATTAATTCTACAGATTATTACAGTCATGTGGATACCTAATATGTGTAGTTTTTTTGTGTGTGTAATTTATGCACAATTATTTTTTTATTAAATATTTATTTTTATTTTATTTATTTTTTATTCTTTTTTTTTACACTTTTTATGGTTTTTTTTACTTTTGTTTTTAATCCCATAATGGGTTAACTGTTTTACATTTTTTTTACATTTTATTTTGTTTACACTTAGTAATGTATTAGCATATTCAAATATGCTAATACATTATAATCTGTGTAAATCTGACACAGGCAGTGTTCAGGACAGCACACAGGCTGGCCTGATCACTGGTTTGTTACACAGACAGCTCTGGGGCCACTCTAGGTCCCCAGGTCTGACTGTACAGCCGTTCCCCGGGATCTGTCAGGTCACCGGGTGTTCTGATCACCCGACAGAGCAGGGGAACCCTTTGATTGCGCTGCGGTAACGCACCGCCGCAATCAAAGGGTTAAAGCACCGGGTTGCGGAGGTTTCCTCCGCTCCCCGATGCTCATAGGAGATGCTCTGGGATCAGGGCTGTGTAGTCTACAGCGACGCCAAAAGATGTCGCTGTAGACGAACGACCCGCACCAGCTACCGCCAAAAGTCAGTGGGTGGGCGTTAAGGGGATAACTACCCATACACCAATCAGAAAAAAATAAGCCAACCATTTATTAATTATTCACCAGCATGAAATTCCACAGACCAGAATCCAGTAGAATGGAAAGGAATAACCTAGAGGCAAACAGTGGACTTGCCCAAGACAAGCGCATAATACAGTTAACAAATAGTCAATCAATTGTAGCACATGGGCAAGGGTGCTATAGAAAAGGTAGCTAATAATTACATTTAAATATGTTGCTTTCCGAATGTCATAAAACTATGTATTTAACGAAAAAATTCCATATTCGTAAATCGCCAAGCAAATAATTTGCAGATATATAATTACCTGATGCAACTTTGCTACTAGATGTGCTACAGGCTTACCGGACAAAAGTGGTCAGTGGAACACTATATCTAAAAAGATAATAATAAGTATGAAACCTAAAAAGGACAAAAAAGATTACGAGCAGATTATCAATTGCCATAACTTGGTTAGCAGCTCCCTTAAAATCTGGGATAGAAAAATGCAGCAGACCAAAACGAGGTTGGTATTTGAAACTTTTATTACATGACAGGGAAGCGTATTGGATAGTAACACTGGACACTATGGACCACATGTATGAAAACTGTCTAGGTCTAAGACTCACTTTGTTGCCCATAGTAACCAATCAGAGCGCCCCTCTCATTGCATGTAGTGCTCTGCGAAAATTAGAGCGGCACTCTGATTGGTTGCTATGGGCAACAAAGTGAGTTTTAGACCTAGACAGTTTTCATGTGGCCCTAATTGTCTAAAGGGGTTAAAGTTTAGAAGAGAAATTATGCTTCCTTATTAAAGTGTTTTTTTCTTTTTTTGCTCATCACGTTTTCTTTTTGGCCTCTTTGGGCCCATCCCAATGGAAATCATCTGTAAACTGATTGTCGACCTTTTACATAGACTTAAATTGTTCTGGAACTGGGGGACCCCTGTGCTGTTATCCATGGGGACTCAGAAAGTGTCTCAGTACTGTTTGTGCACTAAAGGTTTATTTATTAAGTGATTTATGCTCGTTCTGGCATGAAGAAATTGCATATTTTTGCACAAGTGGCATTTGACTTATGAGCTGTTTTTTACCGAGCTTGCCACATTTTAGAAATGGATGGAGCTTACAAAAATGGTTTGGTCTCACACAGTCTTACACATTTACTAAAATGTGTGACATAAATTACGCCAATCTTCTCCAAGTAGATTAAATGGGTGTTCCGAAAGTTTAAAATGCTTGTTCGTCCGTCGGGCATGATAAAAAATAGCAGAAGCATACTTACTTCCTGGACAGTTTGTTCTTTCTCCGCGACTGTCCCGGTGATCCCAGCAGTAGCCTTGCATGTTCATCATTCATGTGACAGGTGCATCATTTCACAGGCCACAGCAGTCATGTGCATGTGGACGTTGTGGCCTGTGACTGGACCTGTCATGTGAATGATGAACGGGGAAGGCTACTGCTGGGATCACCGGGACAAGGAGACGGAAGAGCATTCAGAAAGTATGCTTCTTGACCTCTATTTTTTCATCATGCTCTGATGGATGAACAAGCATTTTAAATAGTTGGAACACCCCTTTAAGGCTTAATACATTTGGCGCATTTTACTTGTGTGCACTTTTCATTAAGATGGACATATTTTATGCCAGTCTTAAGAGATGTTCCCCTATGCCTGCTGTTGAGGCACAGGTGGGGCAAATTTACTATAGCAGTTGTGAAAAAACTGTCATGCATGCTTTATACCAAATTTATTACATTGTATATTTGTTGTTTTGTTTTTATTTTATTTGGTTTGGTATGTATTCTGTTTAAGTATATAAAGAATGACTCATGTTGTATGATTTATTCATATTTTTTATAATAAGCAATGAGTGTAAATATTACCCTTAGACTGATCGGTTGATAGTATCTGTTTTAATATACACTGACAAGTAAAATGGTAACAATGTTTTGAACTTTTGAGTCCATATCCATGAGACTACCATTTCCAATCACTGGTAGAGTGATTACTAGACTATTTTGAAAACCAAATAGCGGTAATACTCTCCTACAGGCATCCAGTAACCACCCATGGCATACTATTGCGGCGATACCTACTGGAGAGTACATTAGAGCAAGAAGAGCTTGTTCCATAGACCATGACTTTATGAAAGAAAAAAGAATTATGGATGAAAGATTCATAGCAAGGGGTTATCCTAGATACTTGTTAAATAAAGCTTTTGAGAAAGTAAAAAAAAAGATCTCAACAATCATTACTAATAGAGAATAAAAAGGAGGTAGAATTTAAAAAAACAACTAGTATTCTCCACGCAATATAGTGATAATTTAAAGGAAATTAAGAAAATCTTCTTTAGGAACCTTGTGATTTTGAGGCAAGATCCTATATTGAAGGAGTATGTTGATAATGGTATGAAATGTGTTCCAAGAAAGGGAGTCACATTAGCAAACTAAATTTCTCCTAGTAGATTTGTGAGCGGACAAGAAAAAACTTGGCTTCAAAGTAAAGGTAATTTTCCATGTGGTAAAAATCACTGTAACCTCTGTAGATTGATTAGAAAAGGTCACAATTTTAGCAACAGTGATGGTACAAAAGAATTTAAATTAAATGTTTATGCTAATTGTGAAACAGATCATGTCTTAAAAATTTTTATTAGGGCACTGAGTTGTAACAAAAAAGTACATAGGAAGTACAAATAGGAAATTAAAACAAGGATATCAGAACATCTAACAAGGGGTTTGCAACAAACAAACAATTCAAACAGTTTCAGTTCGCCATTTGTTGAGATACATTCTGGTTCTTGGCAGGGATTCACATTTGCGTTATTGAGAAGGGGATCAAACCACTACTGGAGGTAATTGGGGAAAAAAAGTGAGATTACGGGAGGCATATGGATTATGATTGGGTCCC
>JAODAL010033471.1:0-45529 GCA_025379985.1 Phyllomedusa bahiana
ACTTGGGATTTGGAAAGGGTTTTTGTTGTAATTTTTTTATTTTTAATTTTTCCCAGCTCTTTTCCTGAGAATGTGGAACGCCTTTATAAGGCGATTTGGATTTATACTCCGCACCGACATGTGGAATGATTTCTCGCCGCTCCAGCCTGTCTCGCATCGGAACAGATTTTCGGCGCAGCCCCGCACGGCGCCTAAGTCCCGCACTGCGCCCATGTCCCCGCACTGTGCCCCACACACTGGCGAGGCGCGGCGGACTTTTCCCCGCATGTATGATCGCACTACCTCCGGCGGACAATCTCAGACGCAGCGCCGAACTTCGCCTCATTCCCGCACTGCGCCCGAGGCGCGGCGGACTTTACATGATATGTATGAGCGCGGCCCGTCCCCGACATAAATCAGGCGCAGATTCCGCCGGGAAACTGGCGGAAAACGGCGCCTCGACCCAGCGAGATTCATACATGTCGCCCATAGTGGTTTTTTCACGTTTTATCAAGCTGTATTATACACTATTTTTCACTAATGTATGTAAATTGATTAATCTAGTGGGTTGTACTATACTGTGAGTTTTGCACTATTTGCTGCTTGAAAATGGCTCTGTGAGAGAGCTGAAACGTCGGTTCTGTGACATGTGGTAATAAACGGTTGGTTTTTTATTCATATTTGAAGTTGTGCTGCGAAGATTCTTCAATTATATATATATATATATATGCATTAAATACACACACAATGTCATCAGACATAGAAGAAGAAGAATAAGGAAGAGTAAGCAAGAAAGAATTCACCATACATATTTGTGTACACATTGTAATACCTCAGGGGTCAGCTCTCAGGATCACCATCAATGGGTTTAGACAAACTCTGTTGCATCCAAACACATCACTCCAATACCGCAGTTGAGGTAAAAAACTTGAAACCCCCCCAGCCCCTCTCTCAAACACAAACTTTTACCAGTACAGTATGGCCTGTACCCCTCGGAATCATGTTATGTGATCTGAACTCCTTCCCTTGTACCCCAGAAGATCAGCCGCAGACATGATGCATGATCTTCAGGGGGTGCAGAGAATGGAGTTTTGTCAAGGTTTTTGTAGTGTTTATGTTTTCCTACAGATTTTCCAGTTGTGCTATGAAGAATTTATTGGACCATGTCAGTGCTGAATCCATTTCTTTAATGAAATGGTAAATGAGGGCTGGTGTTGGGCAGTGTGTAGTTAAACAAAGTGTTTTTTTGTGTTGTGTTAGTTTGTTTATTTTACCATTGTAATCCAGTGTTAGTAATGAAAGTGTCTGACAGACACCTCTGTGTTACTAGCACTGGGGCTTGGTGTCACAGACAAGCTCCGCTGGCTGACACCGTCCCAGCGCTAGTAATAGAGAGATGTCTGTAAGATACGTCTATTACTAAAAATGGAATAAAATGGAAAAAAAAACAGGCAAACACAAAAACACTTTATTTAGATAAACACTCCACAACAACATCCTTTGTTGACCATTTTATTAAATAAATGAATCAAACACTGGTCTGATGTATTCCAACAAGTCTGATATAGTCCAAGGGGAAACCTGCTAAATACATAACACTAATCAGTATTTGGCTGACAGCTATTGAAAGTGCCTAGAGCAGCATGAATACTGAACATGACCATATAGATAGACCCTCCTTTTAGATAGGTAGTGCCCCAAATTAGTAAGTCAAACCCATGCGATTAGATAGGTAATCCCCCTACATTTGGTTTCTGTGTAAATAGACCACCAATCATGTGGTAAGACCCCAATAGGTAGATAGGTAGGGCAGATAGTAGTTAAGGCCCCAGCTAGGCAAGCCCCAAGGTATGTATATAGAAAAGGCTTCAGGTAGATTAAGGCCCCAGGAATGTAGGTATGTAGACAGGGAAGGACCCAGGTAAGTAGGTAGGCAGGTGGCAAGGCCCCAAGTAAGTGGGAAGGTAGACAGGCTAGATCCCAAGGAAGGTAGACTAGGCCCCCTGGTAAGTAGATAGGTAGTCAGATAGGGCCACAGGTGGGAAGTTAGGGGCTTCAGGTAGGTTGATAGACAGCCAAAGCCCCAAGTAAGTAGGCAGGGCCCTAGGTAGGTAGGTAGGATGGCATGGGCCAGGAGACAATGGAATCCGCAGCAGGAGACTGCTGCAATATTCAACCAAGCTCCTTTTGCACTGGTTGGTATAGGCTTTAATGTCGATCCTGACTATGTAACCCTTTACATGCCACGGTATGTAAGGGATTTGACAGAAAGAGAGGGCTCTTTCTGTCCCCCATTGGGACATCTGTAACATGATGATTGTGTGGTGGTGATGGTCGCCATGACTACTGGAGACCAAACAATGGCTTCTACCCTGTCTGTGACATAAGCCTGTCAGTAAAACATACTTTTTTAAGAGTACACATATTCAACATTGGCACTTGCTTAAAAGGAATGTGTCATCAAAAAAATGGGAATTTTTGGTTATTTTTATTTACATTTTCCAGATAATTTTTAATATTTTTTAATAATTCTTAAGTCCTGCAGTTTTCTCTTTGGTCACTAAGCCTAATAATTGTCTGACATTTCCTGTTCTGTAGAGAAAGCTTTTCAGTAGTCTGCTCATTATCAGTACTAGCAGGGTCAAACTGAATGGAGACACCAATGTGTATAAATAACACAGGATAAACCAGTCACAATAGTAGACAGTCACAGTTCACCCTCTCCCCCTCCCTGCAGACTGAGTTCTTCCTAGGTCACAGAGCAGGTCTAGAAAACTCTCCTATAGAAGTCAATGGGACTGTGTCAGTCTTAAGGCTCCTATGTGCATGAACCTGCTGTAAAGCATCTCTCTAAATGCTGTTAAAGCAGTGCAGGCAAGAATGCGATCCCGAAAATGATATACTGACAACTGAATTGAGAAATCTACAATCAGACAATAAAAATGGCTAAGAAGACAAGAATATGGATCAGGGTCTTGATTTAATAAGTAAAAAAAAAATTGGTGACAGATTCCCTTTAACAACCTGGTCTATTAAACTGTCACATTATTACACCTGTATGATGAATGCTTTAAAAAATAAATAAGAAACAATGCCAAGATTGCGTTTTTGCTCATCCCACTGTACAACCTAAGGGTATGTTCACACGACGCAAATTTGGCGTGCATTTCCCAGCGTATTTGCGCTTTATACGCGGCGAGATACGCACTGCAATTGAGGTAATCCATAGCTCTCATAGAGAACTATGGATTACGCCTCGTCCCCCTCACGTACAATATGATCGCATTAAGATTGAGATAAGTGACATGTCAATTACTCGCGGTGATTATGCGTTGCGAGTAATGCATGTCTATGGGGCCGGTAGGCTTCCACCCCCACCCCTCCGAGCTTCGGGAGTACGCGCTGATCAGCGGGACTCCCAAATCACCCAGCGTAATTGTGTTGCGTACTGTACACGCCACAATTATGCCGTGTGAACATAGCCTAAAATGTTACCAATGAAAACAATTCCTCCTGCAAGAAAAAGTCCTCACACAGCTCTGTCAAAAAAGAAAGAAAATATATATACACTGTGGATATACACTGTGTGCCGAATTATTAGGCAAAAGAGTATTTTGATCAAATCATCCTATTTATACATGTTGTCCTACTCCAAGCTGAATAGGCTTGAAAGCCAACTACCAATTAACTAAATCATGTGATGTACATCTCTGTAATGAGGTGGGTTGTGGTCTAATGACATCAACACGCTATATAAGGCGTGCTTAATTATTAGGCAACTTCCTTTCCTTTGGCAAAATGGGTCAGAAGAGAGATTTGACGGACTCACCGAACAATCATGCGTTTCAGGGCAAATAGCCAACAGGGTCGCAAGAAGCGTGTTGATAAAAAAGGCACAAAACAACTGCCAATGAATTGAGGAAAATCAAGCGTAAAACTGCCAAGATGCCATTAGCTACCAGTTTTGCCATAATTCAGAGCTGCAACATTACTGAAGTATCAAAAAGCACAAGGTGTGTGATACTCAGGGACATGGCCAAGGTAATGAAGGCTGAAAAACGACCACCTTTGAACAAGAAACATAAGATAAAATATCAAGACTGGGCCAAGAAATATCTTAAGACTGATTTTTCTAAGGTTTTATGGACTGATGAAATGAGAGGGACTCTTGATGGGCCAGATGGATGGGCCCGACGCTGGATCACTAAACAGCAGAGAACTCCACTCCGACTCAGACGCCAGCAAGGTGGAGGTGGGGTACTGGTATGGGCTGGTATCATCAAAGATTAACTTGTGGAACTTTTTCGGGTTGAAGATGGAACTCCCAGACTCCCAGACCAACTGCCAGTTTCTGGAAGACACCTTCTTCAAGCAGTGGTACAGGAAGAAGTCAGTATCGTACAAGAAAAACATGATTTTCATGCAGGACAATGCTCCATCACATGCATCCAAACACTCCACAGCGTGGATGGCCAGTAAAGGTCTAAAATAAGAAAAAATAATGACATGGCCCCCTTGTTCACCTGATCTGAACCACATAGAGAACCTGTGGTCCCTCATAAAATGTGAGATCTACAGGGAGGGAAAAAAGTACACCTCTCTGAACAGTGTCTGGGAGGCTGTGGTGGTTGCTGCACACAATGTTGATCTTAAACAGATCTAGCAACTGACAGAATCTATGGATGGAAGGCTTTTGAGTCATCGTAAAGAAAGGTGGCTATATTGGTCACTGATTTGTGTTTGGTTTTGTTTTTGAATGTCAGAAATGTTTATCTCTAAATTGTCTGTTGTTTTTATTGGTTTACCTGGTGAAAATAAACAAGTGAGATGGGTATATATTTGGTTTTTATTAAGTTGCCTAATCATTCTGCACAGTAATAGTTACCTGCACAAACAGATATCCTCCTAAGATAGCCAAATCTTTTAAAAACTACAGCTTCAAAAAATATTAAGCTTTGATATTTATGAGTCTTTTGGGTTGATGTTCAATAATAAAAAAAATCCTCTCAAATACAACTTGCCTAATAATTCTACACACACTGTATATACATACAATATATATGTATATATATATAAATATATATATATATATATATATTATATATATATATATATATATTATATATATATATATATATATATATATATACACAGTGCCTTGCGAAAGTATTTGGCCCCCTTGAACTTATCAACCTTTTGCCACATTTCAGGCTTCAAACACAAAGATGTAAAATTATGTTTCTTTGTGAAGAATCAACAACAAGTGGGACACAATTGTGAAGTGGAATGAAATTTATTGGATATTATAAACTTTTGAAAAAAAATACAAAACTGAAAAGTGGGGCATGCAAAACTATTCGGCCCCCTTGAGTTAATACTTTGTAGCGCCACCTTTTGCTGCAATTACAGCTGCAAGTCGCTGGGGGTTTGTCTCTATCAGTTTTGCACATGGAGAGACTGAAATTCTTGCCCATTCTTCCTTGGAAAACAGCTGGAGCTCAGTGAGGTTTGATGTAGAGAGTTTGTGAACAGCAGTTTCTAGCTCTTTCCACAGATTCTCGATTGGATTCAGCTCTGGACTTTGACTTGGCCATTCTAACACCTGGATACGTTTATTTGTGAACCGTCCATTGTAGATTTTGCTTTATGTTTGGGATCATTGCCTTGTTGGAAGATAAATCTCTGTCCCATTTCCCGGGTTTTTGCAGACTCCAAACGGGTTGTCTTCCAGAATGGTCCTGTTTTTTGGGCTCCATCCATCATCCCATCGATTTTAACCATCTTCCCTGTCCCTGCTGAAGAAAAGCAGGCCCAAACCATGATGCTGCCACCAACCAAAGTTTTGACAGTGGGGATGGTGTTTCAGGTTGATGACTATGTTGCTTTTACGCCAAAATATCATTTTGCATTGTGGCCAAAAAGTTGGATTTTGGTTTCATCTCACCAGAGCACCTTCTTAAACATGTTTGGTGCCTCCCAGGTGGCTTGTGGCAAACTTTAAACAAGACTTTTTATGGATATCTTTGAGAAATGGCTTTCTTCTTGCCACTCTTACGTAAAGGCCTGATTTGTTCAGTGTACGACTGATTGTTGTCCTATGGAAAGACCTCCCACCTCAGCTGTAGATCTCTGCAGTTCATCCAGAGTGATCAGGGGCCTCTGGCTGCATCTCTGATCAGTCTTCTACTGTTTTGAGAAGAAATTTAGAGGGACGGCCGGGCTTGGTAGTTTTTGCAGTGGTCTGATACTCCTTCCATTTCAATATGATTGCTTGCACAGTGCCCTTGGGATGTTAAAGTTTGGGAAATCTTTTTGTATCCAAATCCAGCTTAAACTACTCCACAACAGTATCACGGACCTGCCTGGTGTGTTCCTTGGTCTTCATGATGCTCCCCTGCACTTTTAAACAGAACCCTGAGATTATCAAAGAGCAGGTCATTTAACGGAGATTTAAATTACACACAGGTGGTTTAAATATTTATCATCATCAGTCATTTAGGACAACATTGGATTATTCAGAGATCCTCACTGAACTTCTGGAGTGAGTTTGCTGCACTGAAAGTAAAGGGGCCGAATAATATTAAACACCCCACTTTTCATTTTTTTAAAAAAAATATCCAATAAATTTTGTTCCACTTCACAATTGTGTCCCACTTGTTGTTGATTCTTCACAAAACAATAAAAATGTCATAGCTTTATGTTTGAAGCCTGAAATGTGGCAAAAGGTTGAAAAGTTCAAGGGGACCGAACACTGTATATATGTATATGTATGTAAATACTTATATGTGTATATATAATATATTATAATATAAATAATATATAATACACACTATAAAAAATAGAAGACACAACCAGGAATTCTAAAATGTGTTCACCCTCCCTCCCAAAATCTAAAACAAAAAGTACTCAAAAAGAAAATATATTCCCCAACTAGTAAAAACATCAACTTATCCCGCAAAAAGCAAGCCATTACACAGCTCCGCCAATGGAAAAATAAAAAGTATTCTTATTGTGTAGTCAAACATAAAAAACTATATATACATTTGTTGATGCAGTAAATTTATTGGTCCGCAGAATAAAGTTAACATGTCATCTATACAGTACACTCAATGCCATAAAAATAAAAAAAAAATAAAAAAACAATGGAGAAATTGCTGTTTTTTCAGCCTACCCAAAATAATAAATGCTAAAGGTTCTTAGTACATTTTATGCATTTATCCTGCACTAAGCAAGCTCTCATACAGGGAGTTTCCATTGTACTAGTACCTCAGGAAATCGTCAAATGTATGGCATGGCACTTCCATTACGAGCCCTGCCATGTGCCAAAACATTGGGAAAAAATTACATAACAAAATTTGGATGACTTTTTCTGCTATATTTCTTGTGAAAATAAAATATTTTGAGTAAAAATAGAATATTACAGAAAAAATAAAATTTTCCATTTTAACAGCACTAATAAAATCTGTGAAACACCTGTGGGATCAAAATGATCATTACACTCCTAGATCGATTCAGTGAAGAGTGACGTTTACAAAATGGGGTTGTATATAGAGATGGGCGAATTGATTCTAACGAAGTGGAATTCGTTTAGAATTTCAGGGAAAAATTCGGTTCTGAACGAAGTCGAAGTTTGGGGGAATTCGGGTGAACGAAGTGTGCTTTTGATTGATAAAATGTCATCGAGCACAAGGCGCTAAAATGGGCCAAAAAATCTGGGAGGAAGAAGGGCATAGCCAAACATGAAATGTGCAGAGATGAAGCCAATCAGAGACCGGCGGGATTCTGTATGTCACCGGGACTATATAAGTCCGGACGCGACGCTGGGAGCTCATAACCGCTCTCAAATGTACTGATCAGGGAAGGTGCTGCCCGCGGCTGATTGTTTACTGAAGAACTGATTTTTTATACAGCGATTTTGGGGGGTGTCTCAGCTTTTCTCAGAGACTGCTTCTCTTAAAAGTTCTATTTCTGAATTTTTTGGGTTTTTGGATCTGAAATCCAGTGTGCGTCCACTGCAGCTGCATATACATTTAAATCCTACTGCTCACAGCACATTGAATATCCAAGGGGGGTCAAAGCCAGTTCCTGTTGTATTCATTTAAAGAAACAGCGTTTTTTACAATACAAATACCACTTCATTTTTTGGGTGCTCAATTCTTTGGCGCAATTTACATCCAGGGTTAATTAAGCGTTGTTATTCAGCTGAGTGACTCCAAGAAAACCCTCTTTTCAACGCCAAAATATATACAAATTTTTTCCTGTAGCATAATTCACAAGCGAAGGTTAATTACAATTTATCTCTTTTGTGTGGCGTAAAAAACACCGCATTTTAACACGCGACAAAGCTACTAGTTTGTGGTGGCTCAAATGTTTGGCGCAATTTACATCCAGGGGTTAATTAAGCGTTGTTTTTCAGCTGTGGTGATCCCAAGAAACCGTCATTTTCACCCCCAAAATATATACATTTTTCCTGTAGCCTAATTCACAAGCAAAGGTTAATTACAATTTTATCTCTTGTTGTGTGGCGTAAAAAACACACAATTGTAACACGCTACAAAGCTACTAGTTTGTGGTGGCTCAATTCTTTGGCGCAATTTACATCCAGGGGTTATTAAGCGTTGTCGCAGTTGTACTCAGTAAAAGAAACATTGTTTTCAACCTCCACAGAAAAAATTTCCCTGTAGCATAATTCATATCCGAAGGTTAATTAACCTGTTTGTGCTTTTATATTAGTAAAATACACAGAGTTTTTAAACGGCACATACAAGAAAATTTTTTCCCTGCCCATTTGTGGAGCGCAATTTTATATCCAAGGGTTACCAAGCTTGTTACTGGGTTTCATTTTGGCGTCAAATACAGGGTGTGTATTTATCATATACAGATATCTTCATGAAACAGTGTCTGTACATTTTAGAACAAACAGTATGTCAGACAAAAGGGGTGGCAGGCTCTTCCACCTGCGAGTGGCAGAGGCACAAACATTCCAGGCCCAGGTCGCAGCACAGCAAGGGGACGACGCAGCAGGGGTCACTCGTGAGGCCCCAACTGTCGCTGTCATCTTGCGGCCGTGTGTTGTTCAGCAACCCAAAAGGTTCTTGATTGGTTGACTAGGTCATCCACTTCCTCCCAGATGACATCTGACAACCCCAGCCAAGGTCGGTGGGGAACGTCAGACACAAACCTTAGTTGGCATGGCCCGGGAGCGGGTCAGCGGCCCTCACCTGTCCTCAACCCGCCTCTGTCCCATCCGGTTCCCTCAACCAGAGATCTACTATGTGGTCTGGGCTCAGCGCCACTATATAGCGAGGATGAACAATTTGAGGAGGGCAGCAGCAGCTTATTGGCAGCAAAGAAATGGGGCCAATATCCCCTGCTTCTTGCAGTAGGCGGCAAGTAAAAGATGTTGAGAGTGGCATGGGAGGTCATGTTGTGAGGGGTCAGCCTCTGCAAAACCAAGACCGGTGATGAGACAGCAGTGACGATGAAACACAAATAGATGATGATGTAGCCGACCGCACTTGGGATCCAGGTGAGGCAAGGGCTTCATCATCGTCAGGAGAAGAGGGCGTCAGCATGCGCGTCAGGCAGCGGCGCAGCCAGCAAGTGGGTTGTGTGGCCGTGAGTCAACAGGGTAGCAGCAGTCTGAGGTCGGGAGCCAAGCGGCCACGGGGTAAAAAACCCACTTCACAGGTCCAAGAAAGTAGCGGCACAGGGGCTCAGCGAGGCAGCGGCGGCAGTAGTCACTCAGTGCGGAGCGGTGATGGTAAAATCCGATACTCGGCAGTGTGGCAGTTCTTTGCTAAGACACCGAGAGCCGAATATGGGTAAAATGTAGAATCTGTAAGCAGAAAGTGAAGCGTGGCCAGGGAGCTAACGTTGGCACCACGGGCCCCGCGTCAACACATGCAGCGTCACCATCTGTGGCCTGGGAAAAACGTGGCCCTTAGATTGGGGGTCCACACTGCCCCGCAGCAACAGCACACAGCTCTTCCTCTTTGACATCATCTCCCGTCCAGATGCTCCTGCCCTACTACTCATGGCGCCCAGCAGTCGTTCACTGAGGCATTGCAAGAGACAACAGTATGCGTCCAACCACCAAGGGCAGCAGCTGACCGGCTCCTTCCAAGTTGTGGTACGCAGTCCCTCCCTTTCCAAATGGTGGACCTGCACCTTCAGGGGAACTAATGTTTTGTCCCCAGCCGAGATGAGATTCCAACCGTAATTTCTGTTCCAAAAAGGCAGTACCAGGATTCACCTAAATAGTAAACAAAGGGTTTGGCCAGTCCTTAGCTTATCGGTTTGTTCCAAGGGTGCAACGGAAAGCGCGGACGTCTGGAGCTGTAACAAACGGTCAGGGCCAGTACATGTCCTTTAACGGCCCACTGGTGAATGTGCTTCCGGCCCAGGCACACCAACAACTTGGACAGAGATGCCGCTTTCTCCTCCACGTTGTCAAACTGCGGCTCCTGCGCCAATGTTCGCCTCCTCCTCCCCACCCACCATCTCAGCCTCCACAAGTACTGCTCCATCATACCACATGTGTAGGGCACAGCGGTGTCCCCGCAGTTCTACACCTGGCTTGCCTCGCGAACGAAGTCACACAGGGGAGGAACGCTCCCATCATGCAGCAAGAAATCGATGTGTGGCTTTCTCCGCGCCAACTGCAAATCGGAACCATGGTGACGGGCAATGGAGGAACAGGTGTCCGTGCTGCACCGAGGAGGGGTGGCCTTGCCCCTGCATGCGCACGTGTTTCAATCTGGTTGTGAAAAGGTTCCTGAAGTCTTCCACCGATCTTCAGAACATTCTGAAAATGGCCAGGAAACTGTGCATGCACTTTATCCATTCGTACAAAGCCAAAACACCCTCCTCGAGTTGCAGCGGCAGAACCCCTTTCCCCCAACACACTCTGATATGCGATTTTTCCCCACCCTTGGAATTCCAGCCTGCACATGTTGGAAACCCTGTAAAACAAAAAAGGGCCTTTAAAACGATTTTTTGATGATCCGGGCAGACAGAAGTACTCCCCTGTGTAACTTTGATGTCAGCCAGTGGCAGCTCATCGTGACACCTGCCGTTTGTTTGAGGCCATTCGAGAAGGCGACGTTATTTGTCATCGCCGGGACTAGGGGATGAATAACATCTTTCCACTGCTCATGTCCTGGAACAGATGCTGAAAAATCTGTCTGGGCGGGGGACTGGAGACGTGGCGACTACATCTCGCGGCCACATGAGTCCGGTGGGGACTGAAAGGGAGGAGGAGGAGGAGCAGAAGCATTGTCTGGTAAAAATGATGGATTTTCTACCCAGGTGACAAGAGAGGAGGAGCAGGAGCAGCTGGGGGAGCTAGATGGAGATAGGAAGACGAGGCAGATGACCCCAAGCATCGTGGCAGTATACAGTGGAGATGGAGGCGGGGAGCCCCTCGAGTCATTTGTGCAGAAGGGCCCGCAGCATGCTGTTTTGCCTGGCTAGTGACAGCCGAATAGTTCAGCATCCGCAGAGGGATGACTTCTGGCTCTCCACCCTATTGGACCCCCGTTACCGGTCCAAAATGGGAGCCTTTTTCCCAGCTATTAAGGGGGAGGACAAACTCAAATACTATAGTGGAATCATCCGTAGTCAGTTGGCCGCTGCCCATGTGCGGCATCGTCCCTCCTCTGACAGGCCCTGACCGGGGGTTCTTCAGCGCTCACGTACTACTGCCGCGGCTGCCGGGGGAAGGTGGGGGTCGGAGCCGTACCAGCTCCATCAGCAGCAACCTAAGTCTGGAGTCACTGATGACAGCCTTTCCTTCACCCGCCTAGTGAGGAGGGCAGTCGCCACAGCAGCAGCAGCAGGACCTGGAGCAGACCCTGAACCAACAGGTGGTGGCCTACTTGGAAAGCACTCTGCCACCCCATTAGAAGACCGCTGGACTACTGGCAGCCAAACTGATGTTGTGCCGCGCAACCTTGCCGAGTTTGCAGTGGAGAAGCTGTCCTGCCCGGCCATAGTGTGTGGCAATCAGACGGGTGTTCATGCGGCGGGGCCATCGTTTACCCCAAGGAGAACCCGCTTGTCCATTGGGGAAAAGTTAACACTGACCTTTGTCCCAAAATGAATCAGGCGTGGATCAGCCAGGGTTTCCCACACACCCCCAAAGCCTTAGCGTCAGACTAAAATCAGCCATGACACCTCAACCAAACTGTGAGAAATGAGTCTGGGGTTTAAACTAACCCCGCCTCAGCCACTAATCCCCGAAAGCCGCACCCACCTGATGCCACACATCTGCTGACAGTTTCCCATCTGCCACCAACCATCTTTTCCAGGACTGGTATTGCATTGTGCCACTGTCTGACCTCATGCTGCTGCTGTGGCTGCTGCCGTGACCTCCACACTGTGTCATTGTGCCACTCCTGACCCCATGCTGTTGATCCTGCCGCCGCACCTCCACTCTCTGTCATTTGGCCCCCTCTGTGGCCTATTCCTGTTTTTGCCCACCTCCAGAATGTCATGTGCCACTGTCAACCTCATGCTGCTGCTGTTGCGTCTGCCGTGACCTCCACACTGTGTCATTGTCCCACTCTGTGGCCTACTCCTGTTTTTGCCCCCCTCCAGAATGTGATTGTGCCACTGCCTGACCTCATCTGCTGCTGTGGCTGCTGCCGTGACATCCACAACTGTGTCATTGTCCCACTCTGTGGCCTACTCCGTTTTTGCCACCTTTCCCGAATTTCATTGTGCCACTGCTGACCTCATGCTGCGCTGTGGGGTGCTGCCATGACCTCCACACTGTGTCATTGTCACACTCTGTGGCCTACTCCTGTTTTTACCACCTCCAAATGTCATTGTGCCACTGTCTGACCTCATGCTGCCCGCTGTGGCTGCTGCCGTGACCTACACACTGTGTCATTGTGCCACTTCTGACCTCATGCTGCTGCTGTGGCTGCTTTCTGTGACCTACACACTTAGTGTCATTGTGCCACTGTCTGACCTCATGCTGCTTTTGTGGCTGCTGCCGTGATCAACACAATGTTTCATTGTTCCACTGACTGACCTCATGCTTCTGCTGTGGCAGCAGCCGTGACCTACACACTGTGTCATTGTCCCACTCTCTGGCCTATTCCTGTTTTTGCCACCTCCAAATGTCATTGTGCCACTGGCCGACCTCATGCTGCTGCTGTGGCTGCTGCCGTGATCTACACACTGTGTCATTGTGCCACTGTCTGACCTCATGCTGCTGCTGTGGCTGCTGCCGTGACCTCCACACTGTGTCATTGTGCCACTGTCTGACCTCATGCTTTTGCTGTGTCAGCTGCCGTGACCTCCACACTGTGTCATTGGCCCACTCTGTGGCCTCACTCTGCCTACTCCTGTTTTTGCCACCTCCAGAATGTCATTGTGCCACTCTCTGACCTCATGCTGCTGTGGCTGCCGCCGTCACCTCCACACTCTGTAACTGATTTTTGCCACCTGAGCCCTCACTTGTTTTTTTTTCCAGGTGTCGCTCGCATGACTTTATCAGGCTACATTCCCCCCTTCAGTTTTTTTTGGTCAGTTTTGCCCTCTTAAGTGCCCAAGGAATTTTATAGTGAAGCTATTCAAAGAGCGGCGGCAGTCATGTGCGTGTCATACTAAAACACAACATTGTATGAAGACCAAACCAAGCTCCCTCTGCATATTTAAGCATGGCATAACGTTCTACAGCACCCTGCAGGCTCTTGGGAGCCTGGAAATAGCTGGTTTTTTTAACGTGATTCGTGCCGAAGTAATTGTGAACGATGTTATTTTTTTCTGAGAAATTCGGCGAAGTGAACGAAACGAATTTCGGGAAATTCGCCCATCTCTATTTGTATATTATGTGTTGGTATCTGAAGGTTATTGCAAATCTGAAATGTTTCATGAATAAACAATAATAAAAAGGAGGCCACAAAATCTTATTTCGGAGGAATTTGATTGAGTCAAATAGTACACAAGCCCCAAATATAATATTTAAAAAAATTGCAAGATTGAGTAAAAAAAATATCAAATTGCAATACTTTGTTTCAAATAAAAATAAAAAAAATAGGTAAGAACAATAATTGTTCATAAATGCTGTTTTTAATATTTGTAGGGATGTGCAGTTTTTAAAATGTGGTGATTGATAGAGGTATCTAACATACAGGCCCCTAAAAGCCACATCAGAACTGTAATCCCTAAAAAAAATAAATAAATGTCAGGGCTAGGCGGCGCTCAGCTTGCAGGGAACAAGAGACTGTAGCAGCTGATCAGCGACCCCACCCGATAGACAGTTGCTGGGGGTTGTGTGAGTGACAGAGGTCCACCACTCTGGACAGGGGGTTCCCCCGCCAAAGGAAACCGGGGGGCCGCCCAATCAACACAGGGGCGGTATCCGGGAATCACATTTAAACTCCCTGCTTGCTGAGTGCTGCGCCTGTGATATTTCGCTTGTTTATGTTTCTCCCTCTGCTTCTGATATGTGGCTTTACGTTTCTGATTTGGTATTGACCCGGACTATTCTTCCTCCTGACGGCCCAGGCATCTAGCAGCGCAGGGACTGTCGCTCAGTTGGCGTCTGCCGCATAGGGCAGCACGTCAAGTTGGCAGGGTCAGTGGGCTGGGTTCCAGTTAGGGCTCACTGTACCCCCCTTGATGTGACAACAGCTAGAATCCTTAAAATATGTTGATAAACTTTCAGCCCTCTTAACATTCTGAAAGGCCTAAATTTATGACATAAAGTGGCTCTCAATCTCATAATCACATGGGTACGTACAACCACTTCAGAGTTATTGACACATAAAGTGACACACATCAGATTTTAAAAATAGGGCTTCATCTTTGAGGTTGAAACTGGCTACATCCTTAAGAGGATAAAGGACACTTCCATCACAAAGGAGTATTTTTTTTTTAACCAATATTCCTGGAAAACTTTATTTATTTTTGGCATTGTTTTCATTTTGGCAATAAAAAATTACATGGAAAATATTGTCTCTTTAGCTGTGAATTAAGACTTCTGAAAGGCAGGGCAGACTAATCTCACTTTAGTTCTGCTGCTGCTTATCTCTGTGTAGTCTATATTACAAATAGCAGGTAATTACATAGTGATTGCTCTATTGTTCTCTCGACAGGGATAGATAAGATTAAACTAGACCACTAGCTCACTAGGCAATGGCCAGCAATGCATGACAGGAAAATAGGTAATCTTTTTTCTGCACTGGTGGTTTCTACATATTTACTAGATGCTGCTGATAATACCGACACTTATCAGGCCATAACCGGACAGAAAAAAGACCATCAAACAACCCTCTCACTGCTATGCTATCAGAGCTCACAGAAAGGAAGTCAGAGAGTGTAATAGGAGGACTTTAAAAAAAAATATATAAAAAAAACCAACAACTATCCAATTAGAAAAAATCCATATGGTAATGTCCCTTTTTTGATGGTAATGTCCCTTTAACCCCTTCCCGACATAGGGCGTATGCATACGCCCTAGCGGGAAGTGACTTCCTGCAAATGGACGTATGCATACGCCCTGGCGAACGCACGGGCTTGTGGGCGAGCCACGCGCGTTCGCAACATGGGACCAGCGGTAAATTACCGCTGGCCGCATGCCGTATCACCCGCGGCCGGAGTGAGCTCCGGCCGCGGGTGATTACCGCTTCATTACCGCAGCCTGTCATGGCTGCGATAATAAAGCCGCAGGCAGGAGGAGGGAGCTCCTCCTGTCTGCTCCCGTCGGCTGCCGCACTGTAGTGCGGCACCGATCCCGTATCTGATGATCCCGGGAAGTGAACGGCACTTCCCAGGGTCATCTGTGACGTCACCATGCCCGCAATGCATTGTGGGCATGGTGACAGGCGTTGTCATGGCGACCAGTACACAGTACGAGTACTGTGCACTGGCCTGCCTTCTAACATCAATCTGATGATTGCTGTTAGAAGAAAAAGTGAAAAAAAGTGAAAAAAAGTAAAAATAAATGTCAAAAGTGAAAAAAAAAGTAAAACACAAACACAAAAAATTATTTAATATTTTGTGTTTGTGTTTTACTTTTTTTCACGTACACCTCCCTTTTCCCCTTTACAAACGCCAATCGCCCCAAAAAAGATCAAAAATAAATAAAGTACCCATATTTGGTATTGCCACGTGCGTAGCGACCCACCCTATAAATCTTTCACGTTAATTAACCCGTACGGTGAACACCGTAAAAAACAAAAACAAAAAACTGTCACAGAAATGCGATTTTTGTTCATCCTGCAGCACATAAGATGGAATAAAAAGCGATCAAAAACACATATAAATGCCAACATTGTACCAATTAACACTTTAGTTCATCCCGCAAAAGAAAAGTCCTTACACGACTCTGTATACGGAAAAATAAAAAAGTTATGGCTCTCAGAAGACAGTGATGCATAATATATTTAACACAATAAAAACACTTTTTTTTTTTAAAGTGCTTCAAAATTAAAAAAAACTATATACATAGGGTATCGCCGTAATCGTATCGACCCAGAGAGAAAAGCTAACTGGTCATGGATACTGCACGGTAAGCGCTGTTAAAAATAAAAATAAAAAACACTACTAGGATTGCAGTATTTTTTTCACCCTGCCTTCTAAAAAATGGATTTAAAACCGATCAAAAAGCTTTGTCTCCCCAAAAATGATACCAGTAAAAACGTCAACTCATCCCGCAAAAAACAAGCCCCTACGCAGCTCCGTCCACAGAAAAATAAAAAAGTTATGGCTGTCAGACTATGGCTATGCAAAAACGTGTTTTCCTTTTTGAATAAAAGTGTTTTTATTGTGTAAAAGCAGTAAAACATAAAAAAATATACAAATTGGGTATTGCTGTAATCGGATCGACCTGCTGAGTAATACTAGTATGTCAGTTATACTGCACGGTGACCGCTGTTAAAAAATAAAAATAAAAAACACTACCAGGAATGCTGTATATTGTTCAAAATGCCTCACAAAAACCTTAATAAAAAGTGATAAAGGCGGCATATGCCCCACATAATGATACTAATACAAAGGTCAACTCATCCCACAAAAAACAAGCCCATTATCAGCTCCGTATACAGAAAACTGAAAACGTTATGGCTATCAG
This sequence comes from Phyllomedusa bahiana, assembly GCA_025379985.1. Taxonomy (NCBI): domain Eukaryota; kingdom Metazoa; phylum Chordata; class Amphibia; order Anura; family Hylidae; genus Phyllomedusa; species Phyllomedusa bahiana. The sequence continues at coordinate 17,066 of JAODAL010033471.1, forward strand.
AACAGGACAACATACAAACACAATTTTTTATAGACCTATTTCTATTGTGTAAAAGTAATAAAACATAAAAAAACTATATAAAATCTATATTATTGCAATTGTACCAAACCCCATAGTAAAAATATCCTGTCATTTATACTGCACGGCGAACGCTGTAAAATTGAAGCCCAATAAACAATTGCGGAACTGCGTTTTCCCCTCATTTTCATAGCCCAATGCAAAAAAAAACAAAAAACTTTGGAACACCTGTGCACCCAAAATATACAATACACCCCTAGATGAGATCTAAGAGGCGTGCTGAATCCAAAATGGGGTGACTTCTGGAAGGTTTCACCTGTTCTGGTACTTTGAGGGCTTTGTAAATGCGACATGGCCCCACCAAAATCTACGTTCCAAAAGCCAAATAGCGCTCCCTCCCTTGTACCCCCTGCCATGCGCCCAAACAGCAGTTTACACCCACATATATGGTATTGCCGAACTTGGAAGAAATTGCGTAACAAGGTTTTGGGTGCTTTTTTACCAGGATGCCTTGTAAAAATTAAACATTTTCAGCTAAAATTGCAGATTATTGGAAAAAAAAAATTTTTCATTTTCACGGCCTAACGCTAAAAACTTTTGTGACACACCTGTGGGGTCGATAGGCTCACTGCACCCCTGGATATATTCCTTAAAGGGTGTATTTTCCAATATGGGGTATTTTAGGGGAGTTTATTAAGTTCTAGCACCTTGCGGTGTCCGCAAACCTGAAATGGCCCCTAAATAAAATCGTAATGAAAATGAGACTCCAGAGTCCAGTAGGTGCTCCTCCTATTCTGGGGCTTGTGGTTGAGCCAAATAATGCACTAGGGCCACATATGGGATATCTTTGAAAATGGCAGAATCTGGGGAATCAATATTAAGTTGTATTTCCCTGATCACATTTACCGTATTCTTGTGAACAATGTATAAAAATTGAAAATCTGCAAAAAAGTGAAATTTTTAAATTTCACTTCCACTTTGCTTTAATTCCTGTGAAACACCTAATGGGTTAATAAACTTCCTAAATCCGGTTTTGAATACTTTAACGGATGTAGTTTCTTAGATGAGGTCATTTATGGGGGTATCTAACATACCGGTCAATCACAGTCACGTTAGAACTGGACTGGTCCCTAAAAAATGTATATTGCAAATGTTGTTGAAAATTTTAAAATTACTACTAAATTTCTAAGCCCCCTAATGTCGTAAAAAAAAAAAAGACATTTAAAAAAAATTATGCCAAACTACAGCAGACATAGGTTAGTTATAAACTATTTTGAGTGGAATAACTATCTGTCTTACATGCAGAAATTTTTGAAGTTTAAAATTGGTCAATTTTTCAAATTTTTCACGATTTTTTTTATATTTTTCACAAATATACAAGCATTTTTTGGACCAAAATTTCTTACTATCTTAAAGCACAATGTGTCACGAGAAAACAATCTCTGAATCACATGGATAGGTTAAAGTGTCAAAAAGTTATTCTCACATAAAGTGACACATAACAGATTTCAAAAATGGGGCTCTGTCAGAGAGGGCAAAACTGGCTCCGGCGGTAAGGGGTTAAGGAGCTCTCCCAGGCCTCTCCTAACTAAATAGAGAAATAACTTAAGATCTAGAGTAGAGTTGAATTTTTCTCCATTCTCAGCCAGCTTTTCATCTCAATAGATGTTGCATAAAAGCACCTTTTTCCTGCTTCACAAGGTCTAGTGGCATAAACATAAAATTTCTTGTATTCACCCGGCCTCAATATATTTGATGACCCAGTGACCAAACCTACTTCTACTGTACATATCTGTCAAAATGGCTGACAATACTTAAAATGTCTTGCTCCTGCTTGCAGTAGCTCAGCTTTGGAGTACAAACTGCTACTCTAAAAGAGAACAGGGACATTCATGAGGACTGATTTATTAGCTTTATTATTTGAGAGTAAAGGAGCTTTAAATATCTCAAGGCAGGAAACCTGACTACTCATTGAAATAACAGTAAAACTTTTATTGCATTTGGCTGTTTAATATGTTTTTCTTACAATATTTTAGCCATTAAAAATAAGTGACTAATGCAAAGACAACTCATGAGTGATGCAAACAGATGCCATTCATATGTATGTAAGCTGTACAATACAGTGCATGTTAACTGAACGGAAGTGCAGATCATAATTGAATGCCTCTTCCCACACACAGTGGTTCCAGCCAAAGGGTAGGGTTTTGGAAGTTCACCATTATGTGGTCAATCAATGGTTTTTCAACAAGAACTCAGAAACCTTTAAATTACATGCAGCACAGATGCCTCAAACCACTAAAATTGTTAGGAAAAGCCACATAAGTATGTGTTGGTTTCCTGAAAAATAGCTTCAAAGCAAAGGTTCACATTTGAGAATGAAAATGGCATTTATGTTTGCAGACATAGGAACTCTGCATTCTTTAATGCGATAAAAAGGGTATGCTATAAGAAAGCAGTAACTACAGAATCTACTAAAAAAAGCTAAACAGACATAACTTCTAATATAAAACATGGGGAAAACAAAGGCAGGACCACAATTAAGATGTGCAAACTTACAGTAACAGTATGATGCCTTGTAGATAAATGTTCTTATTCTGGGAAATCCCTTATTAGAGCAGATGATCTCATAAAGTTCCAGGTTTCCTGAAGAAACATACATTTTAAAATATAGCAAGTAAAGGAAATATAAAAGTCCTTATGTTACTAAAAAAAATGACATTTACGGAGTTTCCGTTTTAGAATGATCACAGACTATAAGACAGGGCAGGAAATTTCATTTTCTCTACGAGGAGGCACAAATGACTGATGGTCGCAAAAATGTTTGTAGAGCAAATTAACCCTTCCATGCACTTCTGTACCAGACTATTACAGGGTCCAGAGGACAAGACACCATGGATTTACAAAGAGTTAGGTAGTTTTAATCCATTCTATTGTGGCACTGTAGGTCTCTGATTTCTGAAAAACTACCCCCTGCCGCAGCCTGCCCCACTCCTTGTTTCTTTCAGGGTTTCAGCAGCCAATCTATATTGATTGACCCAATGCATTTATGGGTCCTGACAAGTGGGTAACAATCCACAATGTGGCCAGTTACCTTTATACAGTAACATGGTAACATACATAGCAGATAAAGTTGGAAAAAGACACAGGTCCATTCAGCCTAACCTATAACACGGTAGTGTTGATACAGACAAAAAACCCTATGAGACAGATATAAGGGGAAAAATTCCTTCCCAACTCCAAATATGGCAATCAGAAGAAGTCCATGGATTAACGTCCTATCTCCAGAATCTAGTCCCCCTAAAGTTATGTTCCGACGGTGTATTTGCGGAGCATACTTCAGCACATCATTGCACCGAAGTACGCCCCTCAAATACAGTAAAATCATTATATAAGTCCAGCACTTATTAAGTGCTGTGTCCTTAGGACATCAATGATTTTCCGCTCGTATGTCTCAGCATGTAATGCACGTCTGTAAAAAGAAGTAACCTGTCACTTCTTTCAGGTGCTTAAGCGTCGAGAAATAGCATTTATACGAGCCAGATAGCTGTCTCACATTGTAAGTACGTGCTTGCAAGGGCGTACTTTCAACAACGCTAATAAAGGTGTTTCGCAGTGCATACCTGTGCGCACCGCAGTGCCTCATGTGAACATACTATTACCTGTAATATTAGATTTTTATCTAAACCCTTCTTTAATTTATTCAATGAATCCACCATCACAACCTCTTGTGGCAATAATTCCATAGCCTCACTGCTCTTACAGTAATGAATCCTGTCTGTGACAATGGTGAGACCTTTTTTCCTATAGATGTATAGGACGTCTCCTTGTTAAGGGCCTATGAGTAAAAATATCAGGTGTACTGTTCTTTCACATATTTGTATATGGTGATTCCATTTCCCCTAAGAAATCTTTTTCCAACCTGAATGTCCCCAAGTTTTAGAACCTGGCTTGGTATTGCAATCCACCATTTCAGAAAAAACACAGAAAAAAATGGGTCATTATTTAGTCAAAAACACTACAAAGGCCATACTCACAGCTCAATGGCTGGACTAGATTGAATCCCGTAGCAGGCAAGACTGGCCCCTATGCTACATGACAAACATACACAGGTGCAGCTAATTGCTGAGCAGTAGCTCACACACCCCACCACTACGGGAACAATTAGATGATAAAAAACTGCACATTAACTTGATACCTGTTCACACCAGCATGCAGAAAAGCCACAGTACTAATACATGGGGAGATTGCACAAATGCAAAAATACCAATAAAACAGCAACTCATATACCCTCCGTGCATGAGGGGGGTGGTTACTGGTACTGAAATTGCATATAAATAAGGCGATACAGAAGGGTGTCATTAATACAGATACGTGTGGTGCACCATGCTGGCTTGCAGCCTATTAGTGACACCCATACTATTCAACTGTTTATCTTTCCCAAGTAGCATAGGAGCCAGTGTTGCCTGCTACTGGATTCAGTTTAGTCCAGCCATTGAGCTGTAAGTTTGGCCTATGTAGTGTTTTTTAATTCACCATTTCCTTTAACCAACTTGGTCACATCATGTAGGTCATGATGCTATGCTTTACTTGGATGGCATTCCTTTAATATATTTTAACTAAAGAATTGTATATTTACCTATCAGCTGGATGATTGTATCAGATGCTGGATGCCTTTTTTTGCGTGGATCGTACAATCACATCTTGAATCCGTGCATCTCAGGCGGATCTGCATTTCTGGACCAATCTGGGTGAGCTGATATATGTATTATTCAAACTAATCCCTCTTGAGCTAAGCCTACACAGCATGGGTTTTTCATTGGGCTTATGACAGATTCAGTATTTAGAATTCGCCAAAAATCTGATTGTGTCCTGTGCTGTGTAGACCGCAATGAAAAATCTGTGCTGTAGTCAACACAGCATGTTTGTTTTCTAGTCAGTTTAAAAATCCACTGGATTCTGGTAAATTTTCAAACCTACTGGGTCTTCCACAGGATTGCTATTGGATTCCCATACATTCAATCTACGGGGCAAATGGCTAATCAAAAAATGACAGCAGTTTTTGACAGAAATCTGTGCCAAAAACCGCAGTCTAGTGATGTTAAAATGGTATCAGATTTTGGACTTCATTTTAACATCGCCTTATCCAGCCATCGTGGCATCAGCTATATCTTTTGTGTCGCTCCATGCTTCTTTTCTCATGTCTTATGTGACCACTCTATTGGACGGCCCTGTCTTGCATTGTGATTTCTTCCTAGTGCACACATACTGGTCCTCATAGTTTTAAATGGCCAAACCATACTGTACGGTGGTGAGCAGCTTCCTGACACAGTTCTGCTATTCCTAGCTGATTCTGTTAGAGGGACATAGGTGATAGAAAAGTGTGAACATTAGGGAAGAAGGCTACAAAGCTCTAAAAGGTTAAAGTTTGTCAGTAACATAAACAACAAGCTTGTTGTGCTGCTGATAAGACACAGCAGAGAGTGCCGTCACCATAGTCAGACAGGGCAGCTGTAGCAATGAGAAATGATGGTTTAATAAAAAATAAAAAGTATGGAAAAAGATTTTTAAAAATGGTAGTAATAAACTGACAGACCAACAGAAATGTGATTACAAAATGGGTCTTCTCATAAAACCAATTTGAGTGCTACTGCTCTAGGGGTCCTTGTTGGCCTTTGCTTTCTTAGCACCAGACTTGCACTGTACACCACTAAAGCCAGTGAATCTCCCCTCAGCAACACTATTGAGGACTAGTGATGAGCGAGTACGTCGACTATCGTCATCGGGTCGATAGTCGATATCGGCAATTATCAAGAAGATTTCCGATAGTCGATAATAGATTATCGTCGATGACCATTAAAGTCTATGGGAGGGGAACAACACCTTCATTATTACACCCAAACAGTGCTAGAGAAGCTGGAATTAACATCCACAACAGTCAAATGGATACGTGCCACATCTTAGGCAACACACTTAGGTTACAAAAGCTACAGAAAAAAAGTCACAGACCATTTACTATCCCTGTCTTGTACCACAGCATGACCCTTAAACCTGCATAACCCACAAATTAAAAAGTATGATTTGAACCATCATTTTACTTGAACTGGACATTGAATTTCCCAGTCCTGGAATACAGCATGAGCCCCAAACCTGCATGAACCCAGATTAAAAAGTGCCGTAAAAAGGAGTCTTTCAGCCACCATTTTAGTTTCACTGGACATAGACTATCCCTGTCCTGGGCCACAGCATGAGCCCCAAGCCTTCATGACCCCCACATTTAAAAAGTGTCGGAAAAAGGAGTCTTTGAACCACCATTTTAATTGAACTGGACATTGACTAGACCTGTTCTGTACCACAGTATGACCATTAAACCTGTCTGACCCACAGATTAAAAAGTGCTGGGAAAAGGAGTCTTTGAACCACCATTTTAGTTGAACCGGACATTGACTATACCTGTCCTGGGCCACAGCATGAGCCTCAAACCTGCATGACCCCCAGATTTAAAAAGTGCCGGAAAAAGGAGTCTTTGAACCACCATTTAGTTGAACTGGACATTGACTATATCTGTCCTGGGCCACAGCATGAGCCCCAAACCTGCATGGCCCCCAGATTTAAAAAGTGTCAGAGAAAGGAGTCTTTCAACCACCATTTTAGTTGAACTGGACATTGACTATACCTGTTCTGTACCACAGTATGACCATTAAACCTGTCTGACCCACAGATCAAAAAGTGCTGGGAAAAGGAGTCTTTGAACCACCATTTTAGTTGAACTGGACATTGACTATATCTGTCCTCTACCGCTGTATGACCATTAAACCTGCATGACCCCCAGATTAAAAAGTGCCAGAAAAAGGAGTCTTTGCACCACCATTTTAGTTGAACTGGACATTGACTATACCTGTCCTGGGTAACCTACATCTGTTCAAGTCTTCCTGTACCTCCCTTGCACAATTCAGAGGAATATTTGTATCAACTATTTTGTACATGCAAGTTTTTTAGTTGTTTATTTCTAGAAAACACATTTTTAAAATAGTATGGAATCCCACCACGTCTTTGTTTCTCTTTTTTTTTAATTGTATTAAATGGGTTGTCTCACTACAGGAATTGCTAGCTATGTTAAAGATCTTGCAAAAGCAAGTCATTTTGCAATATGTGTCCATTAATAGTGTCCTACCTATTCCTGTTTCTGACAGCACCATCACCCTTGAGCCACTCTTGACAATTGTGAAGAACAAATGTCTGTTAGAAACCACATTTTTTACAATAGGACCTGTAGTCTAGCTGCATTTCACAGCAAAATGCCCCCAAAAAATTCAAAACATGACCCTTGAGCCACTTTTGACAATTGTGAAGAACAAATGTCTGTTAGAAACCACATTTCTACAATAGGACCTGTAGTCTAGCTGCATTTCACAGCAAAATGCCCCCAAAATTCAAAACATGACCCTTGAGCCACTTTTGACAATTGTGAAGAACAAATGTCTGTTAGAAACAACATTTTTTTATGATAAGACCTGTAGTATTGCTGCATTTCAAAGCAAAATGCCCCCAAAAAATTATAAAAATGACTTATTAGCCACGGTTAAAAATTGTGAGGGAGAAATGCCACTTAAAAGCCACCTTTCTGTTCCAACGGACCATGATTATAGCTGTATCTCACAGCACCAGGACCCCAAAAAATTATAAAAATCACTTCTCAGCCACTGTTAAAAATTGTGAGGAAGAAATGCCACTTAAAAGCCACATTTATGTTCCAAAGGACCATGATTATAGCTGTATCTCACAGCACCATGACCCCAAAACCATTGACAATGCGAAAAAATTCTAAAGATGAAGTGGGTAAATGGAATAATTTTTTTTCATGAAACCTTGCTGTCTTTTACAGTCTCCTCACAGCAAAACCAGCAAAATGAACTTTTGGGAACTGAGAATAAAAATTGCAGTAAAAAATGATCATTTTAAAAAAAAAAGTTTTCAAGAGGACCATTTCTGTTTGAAGAGGAATGTGAAGTAGACCGGAAACTAATCGGTGACCTCGGCAATTGGGGCCACAACATCATCAGAGATCCATGCCTGATTCATCTTGATGAAAGTCAAACGATCCACATTATCTGTGGAAAGCCGGATGCGTTTGTCTGTAATGACTAGTGTTGAGCGATTACGTTGGCTATCGACATCGGGCGATAGTCAATATCGGCAATTATCAATAAGATATCCGATAGTCGATAATAGATTATCACCGATGACCATTAAAGTCTATGGGAAAGGAACAACACCTTCATTCTTACACCCAAACAGGGATGGAGAAGCTGGAATTAACATCCACAACAGTCAAATGGATACGTGCTACATCTTAGGCAACACACTTAGGTTATAAAAGCCACAGAAAAAAAATCACAGACCATTCACTATCCCTGTCTTGCACCACAGCATGACCCTTAAACCTGCATGACCCACAAATTAAAAAGTGCCAGAAGGCAGTATGATTTGAACCATCATTTTACTTGAACTGGACATTGAATATCCCTATCCTGGAACGCAGCATGAGCCCCAAACCTGCATGACCCCAGATTAAAAAAGTGCCGGAAAAAGGAGTCTTTCAACCACCATTTTAGTTGAACTGGACATTAACTATATCTGTCCTGTACCGCAGTATGACCATTAAACCTGTCTGACCCACAGATTAAAAAGTGCTGGGAAAAGGAGTCTTTCAACCACCATTTTAGTTGAACTGGACATTGACTATACCTGTCCTGGACCGCAGTATGACCATTAAACCTGTCTGACCCCCAAATTAAAAAGTGCCGGGAAAAGGAGTCTTTGAACCACCATTTTAGTTGAACTGGACATTGACTATACCTGTTCTGTACCACAGTATGACCATTAAACCTGTCTGACCCACAGATTAAAAAGTGCTGGGAAAAGGAGTCTTTGAACCACCATTTTAGTTGAACTGGACATTGACTATACCTGTCCTGGGCCACAGCATGAGCCCCAAACCTGCATGACCCCCAGATTTAAAAAGTGCCGGAAAAAGGAGTCTTTGAACCACCATTTTAGTTGAACTGGACATTGACTATATCTGTCCTGGGCCACAGCATGAGCCCCAAACCTGCATGGCCCCCAAATTAAAAAGTGCTGGAAAAAGGAGTCTTTGAACCACCATTTTAGTTGAACTGGACATTGACTATACCTGTTCTGTACCACAGTATGACCATTAAACCTGTCTGACCCACAGATCAAAAAGTGCTGGGAAAAGGAGTCTTTGAACCACCATTTTAGTTGAACTTGACATTGACTATATCTGTCCTGGGTAACCTACATCTGTTCAAGTCTTCCTGTACCTCCCTTGTACAATTCATAGGAATTTTTGTATAAACTATTTTATACATGCAAGTTTTTTAGTAGTTTAATTCTAGAAAACACATTTTTAAAATAGTATGGAATTCCACCACGTCTTTGTTTCTCTTTTTTTTAATTGTATTAAATGGGTTGTCTCACTACAGGAATTGCTAGCTATGTTAAAGATCTTGCAAAAACAAGTCATTTTGCAATATGTGTCCATTAATAGTGTCCTACCTATTCCTGTTTCTGACAGCACCATCACCCTTGAGCCACTCTTGACAATTGTGAAGAACAAATGTCTGTTAGAAACCACATTTTTTACAATAGGACCTGTAGTCTAGCTGCATTTCACAGCAAAATGCTGCCAAAAATTCAAAACATGACCCTTGAGCCACTTTTGACAATTGTGAAGAACAAATGTCTGTTAGAAACCACATTTCTACAATAGGACCTGTAGTCTAGCTGCATTTCACAGCAAAATGCTCCCAACATTCAAAACATCACCCTTGAGCCACTTTTGACAATTGTGAAGAACAAATGTCTGTTAGAAACCACATTTCTACAATAGGACCTGTAGTATTGCTGCATTTCAAAGCAGCATGACCCAAAAAATTATAAAAATGACTTCTCAGCCACTTTTGACAATTGTGAAGAACAAATGTCTATTAGAAACAACATTTTTTCGAATAGGACCTGTAATATTGCTGCATTTCAAAGCAACATGACCCCAAAAAATTATAAAAATGACTTCTCAGCCACTGTTAAAAATTGTGAGGGAGAAATGCCACTTAAAAGCCACCTTTCTGTTCCAACGGACCATGATTATAGCTGTATCTCACAGCACCAGGACCCCAAAAAATTATAAAAATCACTTCTCAGCCACTGTTAAAAATTGTGAGGGAGAAATGCCACTTAGAAGCCACATTTCTGTTCCAAAGGACCATGATTATAGCTGTATCTCACAGCAGCATGACCCCAAAACCATTGACAATGCGAAAAAATTCTAAAGATAAAGTGGGTAAATGGAATACGTTTTTTTCATGAAACCTTGCTGTCTTTTACAGTCTCCTCACAGCAAAACCAGCAAAATGAACTTTTGGGAAACTGAGAATAAAAATTTGCAGTAAGAAATGATCATTTTAAAAAATGTTTTCAATCGGACCATTTCTGTTTGAAAATGATTGTGAAGTAGACCGGAAACTAATCGGGGACCTCGGCAATTGGGGCCACAACATCATCAGAAAATCCATGCCTGATTCATCTTGATGAAAGTCAAACGATCCACATTATCTGTGGAAAGCCGGATGCGTTTGTCTGTAATGACTAGTCATGAGCGATTACGTTGACTATCGTCATCGGGTCGATAGTCAATATCGGCAATTATCAATAAGATATCCGATAGTCGATAATAGATTATCACCGATGACCATTAAAGTCTATGGGAAAGGAACAACACCTTCATTCTTACACCCAAACAGGGATGGAGAAGCTGGAATTAACATCCACAACAGTCAAATGGATACGTGCTACATCTTAGGCAACACACTTAGGTTATAAAAGCCACAGAAAAAAAATCACAGACCATTCACTATCCCTGTCTTGCACCACAGCATGACCCTTAAACCTGCATGACCCACAAATTAAAAAGTGCCAGAAGGCAGTATGATTTGAACCATCAATTTACTTGAACTGGACATTGAATATCCCTATCCTGGAACGCAGCATGAGCCCCAAACCTGCATGACCCCAGATTAAAAAGTGCCGGAAAAAGGAGTCTTTCAACCACCATTTTAGTTGAACTGGACATTAACTATATCTGTCCTGTACCGCAGTATGACCATTAAACCTGTCTGACCCACAGATTAAAAAGTGCTGGGAAAAGGAGTCTTTCAACCACCATTTTAGTTGAACTGGACATTGACTATACCTGTCCTGGACCGCAGTATGATCATTAAACCTGTCTGACCCCCAAATAAAAAAGTGCCGGGAAAAGGAATCTTTCAACCACCATTTTAGTTGAACTGGACATTGACTATACCTGTTCTGTACCACAGTATGACCATTAAACCTGTCTGACCCACAGATTAAAAAGTGTCATTGTGCTTTTTTTTCAAGTGTGATAACATACAACATACACCCCTCCCTTCAGTTTTTAAAGGTATTTTTTACCAGTGTAGTTGTGTTTAGTCGTCCGCACACCGCTTAAGTAATTATAATGTCCTAATCATCCCCAAAACACTTCTTAGTGGAGAAGACATTTGCACTCCTGGCTTCTGAGAGTGATTCAGCCAATCAATTCAATGGTTTCATTTTTCCTCCAAGTCCTTCTTCAGTGATTAGGGACAGATTCCCCTGGAGATCAAATGATGCGACCCCATAGTGACTCCTGCCCCAGGAAATTTTAAGCCTCAAATTGTGCAATTTGTGTCCAGCCTTGGGGCCCTTTTGACACTATTTAACCTCACAGAAATCACCTTTTTCAAAATCAGATTTTTTTAGAGAAATTTGAAGCTCTCCTGATTGCCCCTAATGGTGAAAGCCAGTGCTGCCGTCAGCCATCTGTTAACACGGAGGTCCAGCTGCCAGGGCCAGATTTACAGTGGGTGCCGTGAGAGCCCAGGCTAGCGTCTGTCATCTATTAACACGGAGGTCCAGCTGCCAGGGCCAGACTTACAGTGGGTGCGGTGAGAGCCCAGGCTACCGTCTGTCATCTATTAACATGCAGGTTCAGCTGCCAGGGCCGGAGTTACAGTGGGTGTGGTGAGAGCCCAGGCTGGCATCCGTCATCTATTTACACGGTAAAAATGCCCTTATGACACAGCAACGAAAACAGTCGTGCTGAAGCAGAGTGTGGAAGTGTGAGTAGACCTCCAGCCTTCCTCAGTACACAGTCAAGACCTGGGTTAGCGTTTTGCCCCTCCGTTTGAGTGCGGACCAATTGAGCTTCACTTGGAAAATACTGGTGATTAACGCTCCTGTTCCACCCAGGTGCCCTTTTTCTTGGCATTCTTTTTCTCATTTTACTCAATTTTGCTGGAGGAAAATGTCTCTGTTCTTTGTTCTCTGTCCGTGCTCCATACTCCATGTCCTCTGATTAACCTACATCTGGTCAAGTCTTCCTGTACCTCCCTTGTACAATTCAGAGGAATTTTTTTACCAGCTATTTTGTACATGCAAGTTTTTTAGCAGTTTAATTCTAGAAAAACACATTTTTTAAAATAGGATGGAATCCCACCATGTCTTTGTTTCTCTTTTTTTAATTGTATTAAATGGGTTGTCTCAATACAGAGATTGCTAGCTATGTTAAAGATCTTGCAAAAACAAGTCATTTTGCAATATGTGTCCATTAACAGTGTCCTAAATATTCCTGTTTCTGACAGCACCATCACCCTTGAGCCACTCTTGACAATTGTGAAGAACAAATGTCTGTTAGAAACCACAATTTTTACAATAGGACCTGTAGTCTAGCTGCATTTCACAGCAAAATGCCCCCAAAAATTCAAAACATGACCCATGAGCCACTTTTGACAATTGTGAAGAACAAATGTCTGTTAGAAACAACATTTTTTTTATAATAGGACCTGTAGTATAGCTGCATGTCACAGCAAAATGCCCCCAAAAATTCAAAGCATGACCCTTGAGCCACTTTTGACAATTGTGAAGAACAAATGTCTGTTAGAAACAACATTTTTTTTTATAATAGGACCTGTAGTATAGCTGCATGTCACAGCAAAATGCCCCCAAAAATTCAAAGCATGACCCTTGAGCCACTTTTGACAATTGTGAAGAACAAATGTCTGTTAGAAACAACATTTTTTTTTATAATAGGACCTGTAGTATAGCTGCATGTCACAGCAAAATGCCCCCAAAAATTCAAAGCATGACCCTTGAGCCACTTTTGACAATTGTGAAGAACAAATGTCTGTTAGAAACAACATATTTTATAATAGGACCTGTAGTATAGCTGCATGTCACAGCAAAATGCCCCCAAAAATTCAAAGCATGACCCTTGAGCCACTTTTGACAATTGTGAAGAACAAATGTCTGTTAGAAACAACATTTTTTAGAATAGGACCCGTAGTGTTGCTGCATTTCAAAGCAGCATGACCCCAAAAATTATAAAAATGACTTCTCAGCCACTGTTAAAAATTGTGAGGGAGAAATGCCACTTAGAAGCCACATTTCTGTTCCAAAGGACCATGATTATTGCTGTATCTCACAGCTACATGACCCCAAAAAATTATAAATATGACTTCTCAGCCACTATTAAAAATTGTGAGGGAGAAATGCCACTTAAAAGCCACATTTCTGTTCCAAAGGACCATAATTATAGCTGTATCTCACAGCAACATGACCTCAAAACCATTGACAATGTGAAAACTTCTTAAGATAAAGTGAGTAATTGTAATACGGTGTTGTCATAAAACTTTGCTGTCTTTTACAGTCTCCTCACAGCAAAACCAGCAAAATGAACTGTTGGGAACCGAGAATAAAAATTGCAGTAAGAAATGATCATTTTAAAAAAAAGTTTTCAAGAGGACCATTTCTGTTTGAAGAATGTGAAGTAGACCGGCAACTAATCGGTGACCTCGGCAATTGGGGCCATAACATCATCAGAGATCCATGCCTGATTCATCTTGATGAAAGTCAAACGATCCACATTATCTGTGGAAAGCCGGATGCGTTTGTCTGTAATGACTCCTCCAGCTGTGCTGAAGGTCCGCTCAGATATGACGCTGGCTGCTGGGCAAGACAACACCTCTATGGCGTGGCGAGCGAGCACGGGCCATTCATCCATTTTGGATAACCAGAAGTGAATTGGGACCGGAACACATACAAAAACATTGATGTTGAGACGCAGATAGTCGTGCACCATGGTCTTAAGCTGGTCTCTGTGTGTTGTATGTGTGCCCTGTATTACATGCGTTGGTGAGGTGGTAAATAAAGATTGCCAGAGGTCACCCATTAGGCTTCTGCCACATTGCCTGCTGCTGCCGATACGGCTACTTGGCACTCTACTGCTGTCACGTCGCTGATGTTGTTCAACCGTGACATTTGAAGAACGTGAAGCAGACGCAACAGATTTCTCCAGTTGATCAATCAGCAAGATCTCCAATTCCTGCATTTTACTCTCTATTTGGGTGGGTGGAAGGAAAGTGCTGAGTTTTGTTTTGTACCGGGGATTCAGGAGGGTGGCCACCCAGTAACTGTTGTTCAGTTTGATGGCCTTAATGCGAGGATCATGTTGGAGGAAATGGAGCATCCAAGCACTCATGTGAGAGATGGAGCCTTGATTTCCCAAGCCTCTGGGTCAAGGGGCACTAGCAAACTGATCTTCCTCATCTTCCTCCTCTGCCTCAAATTCGCGCCAACCTCTTTCCAAGGCAGGGACGTCGGTAACGTCGGTGTCTAGGAATACCTCCTCCTCCTCCTCTTCCTCCGGCACAGCTTCAACACAGCCCTGACTTGCCTCAGATGATGCACCCTGAGAGCTGAGGCGCCGCCTTGCACTAGCCCTGGACCCCGAACCACTGCCTACTGAAGACCGATAAAATTGTGAAACTGTCGGGCCTTGTGGATTCGACGGAGAGAAAGGCTCTGTGTCCGCATCTGTGTCCTCCTCCGTCGCTGGTGGGACCTGATATTTCAGAGTGTCCAACAATCGTTCCAGGACTAAGATCATCACAATGCTTATGCTGACAAGGGCATTGTCCGCACTGACCATTTTGTTGGCTTCTTCAAAACTGGCACGGATGATGCAGAGCTCTTTCACCTGCCTCCACTCTCAGTGGCTCAACACCCCGAGGTCAGCACCGCTGGTTGTCAGGCCATGTGTCACTTCGTACTGCTTAATGGCATTGCGCTGCTGCCACAATCGCTGGAGCATGTGGAGGGTGGAATTCCAGCGTGTTGCCAAGTCAACAATGAGACGGTTGACGGGGAGGCTGAGCTGACGCTTCAACGCAGTCTCGTTGCGAAGAGCCATCCACAGCTTCTGACTTGTGTGTGGACGGTCTCCAAGACAGATTAATTTCAACACTGCCTGGTTTCTCTGGGCACGTGATGCCACCAGAGGACCTTGGGGGAAAGAGCCCTGCACCATCCCTGCTGTATTGAAGAACGTGCTCCGAACCTGAGAGCTACCGTCACCACCAGAGGCATCCACCCAGCTCACCCAGTGAGCTGTCACAGAAATATAGCAGCCTCGGCCGTGCTTACTAGTCCATGTGTCGGTGGTCAGATGGACTTTTCCGGCCACAGATGCAGACACGGCGCTTGAAATTTTAGATGACACGTGGAAGGCCAGGGCAGGGACGGCTTGTCTGGCAAAGAAATGCCTGCTCGGCATTTAGTATTGGGGGCAGGCAAGGGCCATGATGTGGTGGAACCCATCTGTGTCCACCAGACGCAAAGGCAACATTTCCAAGGCCAAAAGCCTGGCAATGCCGACATTCAGGCTTTTGTCTTTAGGATGGTTTGGGTTAAAGTGTTTCTTCTGCTCCCAAACCTGGAAGACAGAAGGCTGGCTGCTAGACTGGCCGCTGTACGGCGTGCAGGTCATCAAACTGGTGGAAGGAGAAGGAGTAGGATGGGTCTCTGGTGGTGCTGGTGGGACACTGGCGACGGTGGAGGATGATGCGGAGGCTGATGGCTGATCATGACTCTGAGAGACATGGGCAGCTGAGGAACGCTTGGTGGTGGCGGAGGAGGAGGAGGCGGAGACAGAGGGTGTGACAGTGGTTGGAAGCCCGGCATTGGTGTGGCCTTTTTTGGCCAAGTGTTGCCTCCATTTCAACTCATGCATTCGCTGCATGTGATTAGACATGTTGGTGGTGGTTAAACACCTAAGATTCTTGCCTCTACTGATGCGTTTACGGCAAAGGCGGCATATGATATCGCTGGGTGAATCAGAGTCTTGCTCAAAGAAGGCCCAGGCTTGAGAGCTCCTGGGCCTTTTTGACGGCGATAAGCAAGCAGCGGGGTTTCTGCTGACCGTGGCTGGCGGAATCATATCAGCGGACTTCTGCGACCGCCCACTCCCTTTTTGAGGTGGGAACCGTACTGACTCTACCCCATAGTCTACCTCCTCGTCCAGTGATGAAGCGCTCGCAAGCAAATTCTGCTGAAAAGACCATGTTGGATCCGCAATGTCGTCATCATCATCATCAACACAGGTGACTTGGTCATCCTGACATTCTGCATCCAGGAGCTGCGTGCTACAAACAAGAGGCACTGCAAGGCATTGCTGACTGCCCGGGATTTTTGCCGATTGACCGGCTTCCTTCTCCTCCTCTGATGGCATCAGTAACTGGGCGTCAGAGCAAACAAAATCATCCTCTTTGGCCTCTTGATCTTTGGAAATGCCTTCTGACCCCAACTGCATTTTGTCATCAAAGAGGTCTTCAGAAAATGGATTATCCACAGTGGTGGGTACACGAGTTGACATTTGGGCTGCCTTCGCTTTATGTTGGACGGATGCTGATGACGACATTTGTGGCCGTGACAGGGAGGACAAGGAGGTAAGACTGCTGGATGCAGGTTGCATTAACCACTGAAGAACAGATTGGCGATGCTGTTTGTTACTGAGATCCACAGGGCCTTGACCCAGCGATGACAGGCCTGACGGTCCTGCAACCGACGATCCACTGGCTTGCGTGTTGTCGCCAGCACTGGAAGGACCACCTTCTCTCGTACCTCTACCTCCATGTCCTACCCCCCTCTTTGCTCGCTTGCATTTCGCTCCATGTTCAGAAAGATAAAAATTTGAGAAGCTATGGAAGAGTTTTGGAAAGTCTATTATTACAAGACGGCAAATCACAGCTATTCTTAAATCCCTCTAATTTCCTACAGTCAACTAGGATTAGAAACTGAAATGTTTCTTGAGAATAACTGTGAAATGCGGTCTGGTGGAAGAACCGTAAGACAAAATCAACAGTGTTCTTCCTTCAGTCCCAGGGATTTACAACTGCCCAGTAGGAATAGGAATTGATAGTGTTCAACAAAATATCATACAAGTGCACTATCTGCGCCAAACTGAGATTCAACGAGCCCAATAAAACTATTCAGAAGTTACACGGATGAGAAATTGTATTTTTTGCAGCAATGACAAATGAGAACAGTTGCTAGAAAAATTTTCTATCAGAATTGTCGTACAGCGTAGATATTTGAAAAGACTACGGCTGCACCACGTGCAATACAGCTATTTAAAAACTATTCGGATAATAAAAGGTATTTTTTGCACCTATCAATACACCTGCGGTGACTACAAAATTGCTGTATTCAAATTTAAGTGCAAGGTGGATCTATGAACAAAGCTGGCCTGCGCCAAAGTGAAAAAAAAACACCTATCTGAAATGTATACGGATAATAAAAGGTATTTTTGCACCTATCAATACACCTGCGGTGACGACAAAATTGCTGTATTCAAATTTAAGTGCAAGGTGGCTCTATGAACAAAGCTGGACTGCGCCAAAGTGAAAAAAAACACCTATCTGAAATGTATACGGATAATAAAAGGTATTTTTTGCACCTATCAATACACCTGCGGTGACTACAAAATTGCTGTATTCAAATTTAAGTGCAAGGTGGATCTATGAACAAAGCTGGCCTGTGCCAAAGTGAAAAAAACACCTATCTGAAATGTATACAGATAATAAAAGGTATTTTTTGCACCTATCAATACACCTGCGGTGACGACAAAATTGCTGTATTAAAATTTAAGTGCAAGGTGGCTCTATGAACAAAGCTGGCCTGCGCCAAAGTGAAAAAAACACCTATCTGAAATGTATACGGATAATAAAAGGTATTTTTGCACCTATCAAATACACCTGCGGTGACGACAAAATTGCTGTATTCAAATTTAAGTGCAAGGTGGATCTATGAACAAAGCTGGCCTGTGCCAAAGTGAAAAAAACACCTATCTGAAATGTATACGGATAATAAAAGGTATTTTTTGCACCTATCAATACACCTGCGGTGACGACAAAATTGCTGTATTCAAATTTAAGTGCAAGGTGGCTCTATGAACAAAGCTGGCCTGCGCCAAAGTGAAAAAAAACACCTATCTGAAATGTATACGGATAATAAAAGGTATTTTTTGCACCTATCAATACACCTGCGGTGACGACAAAATTGCTATATTCAAATTTAAGTGCAAGGTGGCTCTATGAACAAAGCTGGACTGCGCCAAAGTGAAAAAAACACCTATCTGAAATGTATACGGATAATAAAAGTTATTTTTTGCACCTATCAATACACCTGCGGTGACTACAAAATTGCTGTATTCAAATTTAAGTGCAAGGTGGCTCTATGAACAAAGCTGGCCTGCGCCAAAGTGAAAAAAACACCTATCTGAAATGTATATGGATAATAAAAAGTCTTTTTTTGCACCTATCAATACACCTGTGGTGACTACAAAATTTCTGTATTCAAATGTAAGTGCAATGTGGCTCTATGAACAAAGCTGGCATGCGCCAAAGTGAAAAAAACACCTATCTGAAATGTATACGGATAATAAAAGTTGAGTTTTGCACCTATCAAATACACCTGCAGTTACTAGAGAAGATCTGTATCCTAATATAAGTACAAGCTGCACAACATACAAGTATGTTTCACAAATATTTCACAAAAAAAATGGCCAAAAAGTGTCTGTGTTCGCCCGCAGCCCCCGGCCACCCCCACTCCCCCGCCTCCGCGGCTGTACAGCGCTAGATGCTCCTTTAAAATGCTCAGCCTAAGTAACTAATATCTGCAAATCTCTAATCTACCTGAGTTCTAATATTCACAGCTAATAGCATAGTTGTCTGTGTGAACAAATAGAACAGTTTCGCTGAGCTGTTTTGAGAGAGACCGAGCACACGAACAGGAAGGGCTGTTCTATGTAAAACGAGGTCATGTGATTTTTCCAGCCAATCGCAACCATACACATCCCAGTCAAGACGTCGCACACCCAGATCACCCTGCTCTATTCTGTAAGCTGATTTACTGACCGCCAAAATGACAAGAAGCGCCGAAAATGGCTCGATATTAATAGATTATGCGCAGATTTTAACCTAAATTATCGCGTGATCGAAAAAATCTGATCAACATAAAAACCGTGCCGATTTCAACTTTGTCGATAATAATCGCTCAACACTATTGAGGACCACTGGGACCACGTTGTAGAATCAGCAAGGGATTTGTCAGGTGAGTAATGGTTCTTTTGTTGTTTTATTACAATTCCCCCTTATTTTACTAATGATCTTGAAAAACTGTTTTAGTAAATTATAAAGCGGTGATACCTGCACATCAATGAATATCCCACAGATGCTTAATTAGATTGAGATTGGATGCCAATTCAACACCCTGAGCATTTTGTCATGTTCCTCAAACCTAAACATTTTTTTCAGATCCGAGACAGGCATGTCAAACCTGCAGGTCACTGGCCACATGTGGCCCATACCGGATGTCTTTGTTGCCTAGCCAATATGTAACAAAACTTTATTTAAAAAAAAGACTATTACCAAATGCATTCCTGTTCTGATTTTGCTTTGCTTAGGAGCTACAGCAGTTATTATCTCCTGCTTATGTGCACAGGCTTCCCTAGGTTGCCAACAATCTCGCTCTGCTCCTATTGCTACAGCAGCCCCCATCCAACCATTGTGATGTCACTCCCTGCTGTTTCTTATCAGCAACACAGGGGCTTGTTTATCTATGTTACTGGCAAACTTTAACTCTTTAGAGCTCTGTAGCTTTCTGCCTTACTACCCTTTCTGCCCTTCTGTTAGTGATATCTCTCTAACAGGCTGTGGAATAGGAGAGCTGATATGTCAATCACTGTAGAACCACCCAAAGCCTAATCAGAAAGTGTGAAGCTGTCTGAAAAGAGCAGGCTCTGTGAAACAACATGGTGAGAAGACCCCATTCACTTTTAAAATGTAAAAATTTTAAAATGACCGATTATTTGAATGACATCTATGTAGTGACGCAGCCTTTCCTCCACCAGTAGCAGCAAATATAAATTAGCAATTATAATAATACGCCACCTACCACATGTCAATTGCATTGCTATTAGTCTTGCACTGAATTACTTGGTGTGCCTAATTATTCGCTACTATTATTGGGGGAAAGGCTGATTCACTACGTAGATTGAATGCAAGTAGTAATTGATCAGATTAGGAAGATCAAGCAAGCCAGTACTGGACTAATGGCAAAGTAAAACTGGCATGTGGAGCATGGCATGATAGGTATTATTATCAGCTGCTGAAATATTTGCTGCTATTGGTGGGGTAGGCTGTGCCACTACAAAGTGATAGTACTGGGAAGAAACCGCTCATTTTACTTCTGTTCTTTTTTTCCTTTTTATACTGGACATTTTCTGACCCAGGTAATCGAACTAGAACTCTTTACTGTTCGCTCAACACTAAAGGGGGGTAAAGTTATGCTTTCCCTCAATGTGCATGTCCAAATGTTGGATTTTGATTCTGAATGCAAAAAACATTTTGCACTGGATTCTACATCAAAATTCCTGTGAAAGCCACATCCCATTCATTTGAATAAAAAATTGGCACCAAAGTCCATACTGACCAGATTCCGCGTTGGCAGCCACAATGAAGATTAACCCAACTGTAAGGGCATGTCCCCACGGCAGAGGACAAATACCGGTCGGTTTATCTGACTGGTATTTGTCAAGTATGTGTGCCGTGCACACGGCCGCAGGGGGGATGGCTTTTCTCCGCGATGAGCAGAGAAAAGCCCTCTCCCTTCACATTGACATGCACATATTCCGTCCGGAAACCGGACAGAAGAATGTGCATGTAGAATGTCTTTCGGGCGGCCCGCGGGAGGAAAAAAAGCTGGGTGGAAAACCCACTGCACGGATTTTCCATAGAGCACAATTGTGCTCTTTTGCGGCCAGTTTTGCAGACGGTCTGCAAAACCGCAAACTGTCTGAAAAACAGTCCGAAAACCCGTGCCATGGGGACATGCCCTAATGGTATTAATGCATGTATATTCATCAATACCGTCTTGGCATTATTTCTTCCTCTTAAGGGAAAATTGGTTCATGCCTTTAGGTGGGTTTTCACCTTTTTTCTGTAATAGAAATGGTATACCTTTTTTTTTTGTTTCTAAATGACTTTATCCCTTTCTCTGCTTGCACATTAATTTGGTTAATCCTCCTCAAATTCTTTAAAGCTCGACATTATGCAGCAGAAGGAAACTATTCTCTGGGTTGTATTGTGCAATAGCACCTCAATGTGGTGTAAGATGACCTCAAAGACCTAGCTGTTCTAGTTTGGCTTCCTGTAAGTGCTGAGATGTTCAAACACAGAGATTAGATCAATTTCTCAGTTGTGTTCACCCCATTAAAACTATAGTGATGATGAATAAGACACTTCTGTCTTCAAGCCTTCCAGATCCATAACATTAAGATGTTCATTAGTAATAATACTATGTCCATCTGTTTCTCATATAGTTACTGGAATGTTCTCCTTGTTTCTTTAGATTTTTTTCCTTGCAAGGATCCCTACTTATTACTACTACAAAAATAGAATACAATACAATAAATTTAGCTATGTTCATAACTGTGGTCATGTTATTTTGTCCAGAAGGGTTTATATATTAGCAAACTATTTAATTCTCAAGTTTAAAAAATTAAGGGCCACATGTATGAAAACTGTCTAGATGTAAGACTTTCTTTGTTGCCCATAACAACCAATCAGAGGTCCCCTTTCACTTTATATAGTGCTCTGAAACAATTAAAGCTGAACTTTGATTGATTACTATGGGCAACGAAGAAAGTCTTAGACCAAGACAGTTTTCATACAAGAGGCCCTAAGAGTACGCAATTAACTCCTTAGCTGTCTCTAATGCTGAATGTAGACAGCTAGGGCAACATGTATGAGCACACCTGTGCCATCTTTTTGGCATGTCTTGCGCAACAAAATGTCGTAGCACTGTTCTATAGTTGTATGAACAGTCATAAGCCCTAACTTGCCGCAGTCTGCACTACACACAACACTTTTGAATGTGCCAAATTTGGTGCTACACTTCCATACAAAGTTTTGCGCATAACACAATACACTTCTCTGTATCTATTTAGAACCGGTGCATAGGCACCAAGACATATAGATGTGCCCCTTAGAGTTTGGGTGCAGGTCGGATTTTTACTCATATTAGCCAATCAGGTAAGTTGAGTTGCAACCTTTTACCACTATGCGGACTGCCCTGGAAATTTGAGTAGGCTCACCCATGCAAACTCCATCCCACGTCAAGAGTCTTTGTTTCAGATGCCCAGAATTTTGCATTCAGAATCCAAAAAAGCCGCTGGCAAGAAATAAAAAAAAATTATAAGGTGAAGTGGGCAGAGCTGGAGGTCAAGCAGATAGTTAGAGGAGGGAGACTGTCAGCCCCGTAGTGGTGAGGAGTATAAGTATGGTTGCTGTATATAGTTCCAGTTGAAAGCAGCAAGTTAAGGGGACCCCTATCTATCCAAGCGCCAATATACAGAGCAGGCCGAGGCAGAAGAGAGTAGCCTGACTCACTGCTCTACCTGAGATTGAGCAGGCATTGAGACAGAGAAAGTGGAGATTCAGACAGAGTGGACCCTGAAGAGAGTCAGACAACCCAGAATTACAGGTGGGCAGTTTGGGGAACTGCCGGAAAAGTCAAAGGACCCATAGAGTGGACAAAGTGTGTCCTTTGTCGCCAAGCGCCAGCACCTTGCACAGCTGGGCTGGGACGGGGGTCAGCGCCAAGTGTCCTGAGATAGAGGATCTAAAATGTGTTTAAGAGACATGTGCCTTGTTTCATAACTATGTAACGTCCACAAGATAAGTACCGTGAGTAAAGCCTGAAGTTCCCCACAATACTTGTGTCTTCTGCTGTTATTGATGCCGGTGCACCATCCCATCACTACAGAGTCCCACACCGCATCTCTCCCCGCAATACGAAAAGGATATGAGGATACCAGGGGAACCTGGAGGTGAAGGTAGTTTCTCCGGGCAATGGCAAGTACACCCCATACCCCCCTCTGCTGGTACAGGGGAACCTGGGGGTGCGGGTGCGTGCCACGGACAACGAGCGCGCGCAGTCGGCCGCCGCTGCAAGAAACCCCATACCCCTCCTCTGCTGGCACAGGGGAAACTGGGGGTGCGGGTGCTTACCACAGACAACAGGTGGGCACAGTCGGCCACCGCCGCAAGATACCCCATACCTCCCCCCTACCAACATCCTCTTATTTTTATATTTAGAGGGACAAATATGAAAAGTGCCGACACCTCAACAGTTGTACTTATTAGTCAGTTAGTAGAGCATTCGTCAGTATGTATCAAAGTGTCTCACAGCACTTATACATTTATGTGCCACAGAGTGTATGCGCCAAAATTTGTCTCAGCCTTGACACTATGAAATTGGTAAAGAATGTTTTTTGCGTCACATTTTGTTGTGACACATTCAAAAATTTGGCGCCTCATACAGATCTGGCGCAACATGCCCCGGTAGAAGTGCCGCTTACAAAAGTGTCTGGTCTGTCACAGCATGCGGCAGATTTTGGTGTAGGATTTTTCATATATCTGTTGAACAGGGCTCCAACAGGTTTTTCAGCTCAAAGCATGCCAGAAAACTGGAGCAGCCCCGTTCATACATTTCACCCTTGGTTTTTAATTTTATTTTCTTTTGCATGTAACATATGTTTAATGGAATCTAATAAATAAGTTTCATTTTTATATCTTGTTAACAGCTTTTTTTAAATCTGAACATTATTTTGTCACTTGTTCTAAGTGATCAAAGGGGTTTTACCAACAAAGGCATTTCATGCCTGATTTGTCCTGCTTCAGCTTTCAGTATGTTCAAAAGGGAGCATGTATGACTTGTTTTAACTGCATATCATGTGACCCAGCAGGCTTCACATCACCATGCCTTTCTCCACAGTGTGTTCACTCTAGTCAAACAAAGGTCTGTTCATATAAAGGGAGACATGTATGAAGGAAGGCGCTTCAAAGTGAGTTGTCGAGTCTCGTTTTCAGTGCATAATGTGCCTGAATGTATGAAAGTGGTTTTTGTGCGATTTTAAGTGGTCTAAAGTTTGACGCGTTTTGAGGCGCATTACAAAACTTAGGTGCATTAATAATGCGCCTAACATGTATAGAGACTATAGATAGGCTGGAAATAAAAGAAAAGTCTTTAGAATAGCATGTCAGTGAATAGAAACAATGGTACTGATCTTGCTTGGTGGACCACAGGTACTAGCAAGACCTATGGTGTGCTGGCTCTTGCTGTATGTAGACTAAAGGGTGAGAGCAGCAAAAATACATTTCAGATTTAATGTAGTAAAAATTAAAAATGGTAAAATCTGAAAAACAACATCAGTGGGTTATTTAATGTAAAGCTAGTTTTAGATTCTATTAAATTTAAATACATTTTATAGGAGATATTTTTATATTTTTGGGATTTTATATATTTTTATATTAATTTTATATGATAAAATTTTTTGTTAAATTTAAATAGTTTAATTTTACATAGTTTGATAATTTTCAGGCATAAACATGCATTTCAAACATTTATAAAATAACCACATTCCACTCCTGGAGCAGCTATACAGACGTGGAGAAAATTGTTTGTACCCCATTAAAGAAAGAAAAACGTACTTGAAACTGACAAAAGTAAAAATAAATTAAAATTTACTGAAAATCAGACATTTGCTTTTGAATTGTGGTTTGAAAAAAAAAAATTAAATACTGAACTGGGCAAAAATGATGGTACCACTAGAGCAGATTGAAAATAATTTGACCATAGGGAAATGTTAAATTAAGGTGTGTCCTGTACTTCATCACAGGTGTCTTCAAACTTGTAATCAGTCAGTCTGTCCCCATACCACTGCAGCCAGTTCTGACCTCTACGACAGAGCCCCATTTTTCAAATTCAGCAGGGGTCACTTTATGTGGGAATAATTTTTTAATGGTTTTACCTAGCCATGAAATTCAGAGAGATTGTTTTCTCATGACACATTGGGCGACATGTATGAGGGAAGGCACGTTGAAGTGAATATTCGAGTCTCATTTTCAGTGTGTAATGTGCCTGATGTATGAAAGTGGTTTTTGTGCGTTCATAAATGGTGTGTAAAGTTCAACGCGCCTCGCCTGTGTGTTAGGCGCATTATGGAACTTAGGAGTATAAGTAATGTGACTAACGTATTAAGGTTATAGTCAGGCTGGAAATAAGAGAAAAATAATTAGAATAGCATGTCAGTGAATAGAAACTATGGTACTGATCTTGCTTGGAGGACCATAGGTCCCAGCAATACCTGTGCTGTGCTGGTTCTTGCTGTATGTAGAATAAAGGGTGAAAACAGCAAAAATAAATTTCAAATTGAATGTAGTAAAAGTTTAAAATATAAAAATCTGAACAACAATCAGTGGTTTATTTCATGTAAATTAGTGTAAGATTCTATGAATTTTAAATACATTTTATAGGAGATATATATTTTTATATTAATTTTATATGATCATGTTTTTCATTACATTTTATACAGTGTGATAATTATCATAAATTACTTTTCATTATTGTACTGGTGTAAGTTGAGAAATAAGGGACATTTTTGCCCCTAATAGCAAATCTAGCTTCACTTTGACTCCTCAGGCTCAGGCAGACCACATTCACATAGGTCTGCCTGTCGGAGCAGTAATGCGTCTAGTTTTGCCAAACATGAAAAAACTTTGAGACTCTCGGTTCACATAATTTGATCAAAAGATGTTTAAGCTGCCCACGACTTTCAACGTGATCTCAAATCGGGCAGTCCTATACTATCTTTACCTCTCAATAGAGCCAATACCAGGCCTCTCACTGGGTCAACCAACCTCCATTATAAAGAGAGAAAAAAATAAGAAAACACACGAAACTTGCAAGCTGCACTTCTTATGACAGCCTGTGAGAGTGGGCGGGTGCAGAAAACCAAAGTGGAGGCACGCCTTCCTTCCCATATTGGTTAAAATCAATATACACCAAATATAACGTATGGTTCTGCACAAAAAACATTTCTGAAAAAACGTATGCAAACCTGGGTGCCTATGGCAGGGCTGCGACACACATATATATATATATACATGTACACACGCACACCACTGCCAGCGGCACACTACTGCAAAAAGGGCAATACATTACGTGGAAATCCCTAAAGAAGCATTTATGCTATCTATCATACATGAAAAAACTTTGAGATTCTCGGTTCACATAATTTGATCAAAAGATGTTTAAGCTGCCCACATTCATACATGTGTCTAATCTTATGAATGTGGTGTGACACACCTCCATAATGCCCCCAGAACGCCCCCAAAACACCCCTTCCTGTTAGGCTCATTCGAAAGTGTCAAGTCTTACGAAGAATGCGCCTAACACATTCATTAGGCATATTAGACATCGTAGCAGGCTCAGCTAGGTGCATTGTACGCCAGAAAAAGGGTGAAAAACCCTTAAATACATGTCGTCCCTTGTGCTTTAAGTTACTAATACATTGTGTTCCATACAATTCCAGTTTATTTGTAAAAAAATATCAAAATGTTGTAAAAATTTTGAAAAATTTGCCATTTTCAAACTTTTAAATATTTTGCCATGTAAGACAGATAGTTACACTACACAAAATAGTTCATAACTAGCATCTACCATATGTCTGTTGCCTGTTGGTTTCATTTTTTTTAAATGTCTTTTTTTTTCTTTTTTTAGAAAATTAGTAGCAATTTTTTCACATTTTCAAGAAAATTTAAAATACTATTTTTTTTAGGGACCAGTCGAGTTCTGAAGTGGCTTTGAGGTGCCTGTATGTTAGATACCCCCATAAATGACTCCATTTAAGAAAATAGACCCCTTAAATTATTAAAAACAGTATTTAGGAAGTTTGTGTTTTTACCCGTTAGTATTTCGAGTCTTTTTTGCAGATTTTCAATGTTACTAAAAATTCCATATTTGGCCCTAGTACACTATTTGACTCAACCACAAACCTCAGAATATGAGGAGCACCTACTGGACTTTTGGGTCTCACCGTAAGGTGATAAAACTTAATAAACACTTCTAAAAGACCTAGTTTGGGAAACTACACCCCATAAGGAATATATCCAGGGGTGTAGTGAGCATTTGAACTGCACAGCTGTTTCACAATTTTTTTAGCATTAGGCTGTGAAAATGAAAAATTAAGGAAAACATGTATGAACAGGGCTACACAGTTTACTGGTGTCCAAAAACCTGCTGTAGCCATGTTCTATAGATGTATGAACAGTCGTACACCAAAACTTGGTGCATTCGGCACCAGACACAACACTTTTGCATGCGCCAGAAATGTGCAAAAATATTCTATGCTATGCAAAGCACACCAAATGCCAGATTTATGAACCCACATACGACAGGAGCGAAGCGAGTCCCAATACCTGTGCACAGGTACAGAACTCTCATTCAGTGTTCCAGAAATTTGCAATGTTAAGGTTACCATCCTTTTAGTGTATGTGTGGTCACCCAACTTAACTAGAATCCTGAATGGTAAATGTATCATTAATAATGCAGTTATGTGAGGCATTACAGCTTTGTTTAATTTAGGAAATGTTAAGTAAAAATCTTTTGTAACAGTGACCAGATTGGAATTACATTAGAATAGAATTGTGGAATAGAATAAAAATGTAACAGAATTGTGAACAAATGTAAGAAAAACATTTAGGGCGACATGTCCCAATAGGGCTGTAACATTTTTCTCATCAAAAACTGTTGCCACCCTATTTTCTACATAAATGAACTGTAGTACAACCAAACTAGGTGCATTATACGCCAGACACAACACATTTTAATGCACCTAAAGTAGGTGCATCAAATATGCTAGCAATGATAAGCCTACGGTAGGTTATGCTATGCGCCTAGATTAGACACACCAATTATACTATAATAAGTGTGTTACTTTATTATTAAAAATATATCTCCGCCTATCCTGTCCTGTATTTTCTATGAATGATGAGGAGTCAAAGCTTAAAAGAAAGATTTGATTTACTTAAAAGTATAAAATAAAGTCAACAAAGTAACAGATTATATGGCATAACCTACTTCAAGTCCAAGGGAAACATAACAAAACAAAAAAATCCCCCCAAAAAC